>CAUYQV010025510.1:0-40047 GCA_963574575.1 Galagoides demidoff | reverse complement strand
CATGACATCATATTATAGCAGCAGAAAAATGGATGAAGACAAAAGTCTAGTGGGAAGGTTCCCCCATTTCAAAGGGAAATGTTTTCCAAAAGGGACGTATTAGTTTGCATTCCCACCAGCAGTGCAGTAGTGTTCCCTTTTCTCCACAACCCCGCCAGCATCTGTGACTTTGGGATTTTGTGATATAGGCTAATCTAACTGGCGTTAGATGATATCTCAGAGTGGTTTTGATTTGCATTTCTCTGATGATTAAGGATGGTGAGCACTTTTTCATGTGTCTGTAGGCCATGCATCTGTCTTCTTCAGAGAAGTTTCTCTTTAAGTCTCTTGCCCACCCTGCGATGGGATCACTTGTTCTCTTCTTGGTACTATGTTTGAGTTCTCTGTGGATTCTGGTTATAAGGCCTTTGTCGGAAGCATAACAAGCAAATATCTTTTCCCATTCTGAGGGTTGTCTACTTACTTTTCTTACTGTGTTCTTGGCTGTGCAGAAGCTCAATGGATCAATAAATTGTGGTATATGTACACCATGGAATACTACACAGCCACAAAGAAAGATGGAGACTTTGCCTCCTTCATGTTTACATGGATGGAGCTGGAAAATGTCCTCCTTAGCAAAATATCTCAAGAATGGAAAAAAAAGTATCCAATGTACTCAACACTATTATGAAACTAATTGTTAGCTATCTTAGGAAAGCTACAATCCAAATGGAGCCCTAGACTATGGGGAAAGGGGAGGGGGGAGGGAAGGGGGGAGGATGGGTGAAGAGAATGATATTGTGGGGATCACGCCTATAATCTATCCTATTAGGGTACATGTGAATTTGTCTAAAGGTTGAATATAAATGTCTTAACACCACAATTATGAGAAAGACATAATGGCTATGTTAGCCAGTTGGATGAGAGTTTTCCAAACTGCATATGGAAGCAACACACTGTATCCTGTGATAGAATTAATGTACACAATTATGATCTAATAAAAATAAATAAATAAATATTCAATTGTACTCTAATTTCCTGGCAATTTTTTTTTTTTCCTGCTCAGGAGTTCCTTCAATAGAGCTGAATGTCTCCTCATGATGACCTTGGCCTTGCTTTCTTATCTTCTTATTCACTGTGGAAGAACGTTAGGCCCTGAAGCTGGAATAGACACTCATTAAACACTTGGGGAATGAATACTTAAGAGACGTTCTTGAGCGTTCATCTTGCACTTCCTCAGGAGACCACCATGTGAGTAATCCTGGCTTTGGTCATGCTTCCAATGTGTATTTTTTAAATTTACAATTAACAATTCATGCGTGGAATGGTCCATGGACACACTTCTCATTTCCTGTTTTCTAAAGCATTCTCTGTCCCGTTTTAAGAACCCATTGATTAAATATGCTTAAATGGGTTATAACATGAAGTGTTTATAAAATGGCAGTTTTAAAACTCTATAATTTATTAATTCTCATTCTTCTGTAAGGAGATTGCTTTCACCATTTTTACCATCACTTTTACTATCAACTCATGGGTATTTATTTCATCTGCTACAATCAAAAGAATATATCCTTTTATTTCTTAAATCAATACCTACTATATGCTACTAAAATCACTGACTATTATCAATAAGTTAAGAATGACTTTACAATTCTAAGTTGTTGGATCTTATGAGACAAAATCAATGACTTTAACAAAAGAGAAGGCATCTTTATGAGTTTTCCCGTGGTGAGGCGAAGGGAGCATCTGATACTTACTGTGTGAAATCACTGCTCCAGGAATTCTCCTGTGTCCCCCACCACTGCCCTTAATTTTATAATGTGACTCATAGCCCTGGTTCCTCCCTCCTCACCTCCCGCCTTGTTTACAGATGAGATAATCAATATTCTGAAGACCAATTAAACTATTCAAAGATACATAATCAGTAACGTACAAGCAGAATTTAAACTCGGGTCTGTTGGTGTCTTCCCTACCCTTCAGTGTCTCTCTGGGGTTTTAGGGAACATTATTTCACTGTCAGGATATATAACAGTGATCATTTTCTTCCGATTCTCCAGGGAAACAGAAGTAATGGGATGCGTATGTGAGGGAGAAATTCGGAAAGAGCGAGAGATGCATTGTGCATTTTTTTGGAGACACGGTCTCACTCTGTTGCCCCAGAGTGATGTGGCCTCAGCCCAGCTCACAGCAGACTTAAACTCTTGGGCTAAGTGATCCTCCTGCCTCAGCCTCCCAAGTAGCTGGGGCTACACACACCCACCACAACACTTTGCTGATTTTTCTGTTTAGAAAACATAGAGCTCAAGGACCTCTCCGAGTGCTGGGGTTTCAGGTGTGAGCCACTGTGCTGGCCAAGAGATGCATTTTAAGAAGTTGCTCTACATGATTGTGGCAGGCCGGAAACCTGTAAGCCAGACCAATAAGATCAGGCCCCAGGAAGAGCTGAGGTTGCAGTCTGGGGCGGAGGGCAGGCTGCAGACAGAATTCCTTTTCCATCAGAGAACCCCAGTCTTTTTATCTCAGGCCTTCAAGGAATTTGATAAAGTCCACCTTCATTTTGGGGTGTGTTCAGCTTTATTGAAAGTCTACTGATTTAAATTTTCAGTACATTAAAAAATACTTTAGTAAAAATCACACAGTGATGTGTATTGGGTTTGCTGAACGCCCACAGCTTATTTCTGTGTTTAGAGTGAAAGCTTCACATGTGGGGCCTCTCTCATGAGTCCGGGTTGGTTTTCCTTCCTCACTGGAATAGAACTTCACCCTTAAGGTCATTAAAAATTCTTGTTCTTCATTATTTTTTGAGTTGTTGATGGATTTGTTAAACTGTTTCTACTTGCCTCTATTCCTGGATCAGTCTCGTCTTTATGAATAAGCTTTAGTATGTCGTATTTTAAACCAAATACAGTAGGAACTGAAACACCCTCAGATCGAAGCTTTACATTTTAATCTGAGAATCTTTACTGATGCAGACTCTTTATTACTCTTAGGCGTTCACTCTTGGAGCTTAAAAATCATTAGGTGGAAAAGTCTCCCAGTAGACTTTCCCACAAAACTGTGCTCCTCCAGGAGGGGAATGGGACACCACACTGCAGAGAAAGGTGTGACTGAATCCCATGCTCTAGGGAAGAGCAATGGGTTCCCGACCCTGAGCCCCACTCAGTGCCAATTTCCCGCCAGTGTTTTTAAGAGCTGTACTCCCTGGAAGGCCCATGCAGACTTCCAGCAAAGTAAAGAGAAGCACCATCTCCCTAAGCTAGAAACTCCATCACCACGAGTTAGACCTTTACTATAACCCAGTGACATCAGACTCCTAAAACTCCCCACACTCTTAGGAATTACTTAGGAATCTCTCACATTTTCCACCTCTTAAACTTGTCTCTTTAAACTGAAGTGATAAGTCAGCATATTCAATCATGGTGATGGAAGCTCTGAGCCCTGCCTTGGCTATGGTCCAGGTATCGCTTTAATTTAACTGTAGCCTGTTCTAATTATTTCTTAATTTTACCTGTCTTTAGACCTGCTGGAGGAATTTGTACTTTAATTCCATAACTGTCATCCTCAGGACTGTGGCTCAGACTCAGCTCTTTGCTGCTTTTTAACATTATTTTCTAAATTCTGGTATCATGTGTAGCTCCCTGAGATTTAGTGTCTAGTCCCAAGAACTTGGCTGGCACCACGTTCAGGTTTTTCCAATTCCATGCATAGAACGTTTGGGTGCAAGACTTAATGTAAAAAGAACAGAACAGCCTGTGGGGACTGGCTGGCAAAGACAGGACAGGGCACCTGGACATGTACGCCCATCCGCATGTATGACCGCTACCCATGCTGTGAATGTGGCTTTTAGTGACCACTGGTAATTTCTCAAGAATTATGTAGGCATCAGTGATTTGGTTGGAAGCTTTGGTACTGTTCAGAAAATAGGATCGCCCCATCGATTCTGAGGAACATAGATAAAAATATGGTTACTTTTTCTTTATATCGCTAATTTTAAAAGAAAGAAAACGATATGAGGAACGCACCAATGCTCTTAGTGAATTCCTGTCTATTATTGAAAAGGTCCCAGTGACATTACCAGTGCAGCTTTGCCTCTGACCTTCAATATATCTCACCGTTTCAGAAAATATCTTTCACTAAAAATGAATGAGAGTGGAGAAGAGAATTTTAAGGAAGAGCTTGATGCCCCAACTGAACCCACCAGCACTACTCTACAGAGAGTATTATGATTGTAAAAATAATTACATGTAAGTAATTAAGAGAGTGATTTTTTTGAAAGCAACAGGACATAAAAGATTGGGAAAACGTGTGTAATCAGATATCATTTTCTTTGAGGATTTGGGGAACAGAATGAGCACATCTTTGTCGCCAGCTGGCATGACCACCACCAAGAAGCAAAGGGCTCTGCGGAAACTCACAACAAATCTCCCTGAGTTTCACAAGTCAGCCATAGATAGCTCATCAGTTTCCTATGGATTCTGCATTTAAGATTTTGTGTATGTGTTCCCTAAAGCTGGGCAGTATCCTATTAAGTAATAACAATGCCATTAATTTACAGGCTTCAGGTCAATGAACATTGAACAATGAATATTTTCCTTTCATTGTGGACCAGATTATAGACACTTCTTGAAAGATGAATGTCTTGAAATATCGCTGTCCTGAAGCAATCAATGAGTACTTGAACATCTTCCAATCGAGTTCCTTATTTCAGATATGAGCAGTGCAAACCAGGTGGGAAGAACATAAAGTACAACTCAGAGCAAAATTAGCACAACTTAGAACACCTGTGAACCTACAAGAGCAGGGAGATGGAGAAAAGAGTTTGCACCAAGTAGCAGTTCTTAAGCTATGAGAGACGTAAGCACTCTGAACTGTAAGCGTGAGGCTGAGACTAACCTGAAAGAAATTTTAAAAAATCCAGTCTAGACACAATTATAACTGGGACTTCACCTAACCAATGCAATCAGTATAACCTGGTTTGTTGTACCCTCAATGAATCCCCAACAACAGCAATAATAATAATAAAAATCCAGTCTAGAAACAATTACAGGAAAAAACTGTGAAAAATGAGAAAATGGCCCTTCATGAGGCACTAAGCTTTTCAGCCACATTTGCAAATACAAATGCAGCAGTCTTACCAGGAGTTGTGTGCACATTCGAATAGCAATTATACACGTGCATGCAGTTTTATTAGTAATTTAATGTATGTCTTTCTCAAGTTTATTATTATCTAAACGTTAACTGCTTTTTATTTAAAGCAGTGAAACTGGTTGCAAGGACTCCTCACTAAAATAAGATTTTCTTTTGCTTTTTAAATAAGACTTCTATTTAAAATTGATACCTAGGATACCATCAAAATCTATTCATTAAGCTAGAAGGAAAAAAGTGTTCTACGCAAAAGAAGAAAAAAATCCTAGCGTTAACTTAGTTCCAAATTGAATCCTTGACATAATACCTACTTTTGTGATTTCCTTAAAGTAGAGCTAAGGAAATTTAAAGTAGTTCCCCTTAAATTGTGTCTTCTTGTCCCAATTTTGCCACTATTCCAAAATAAAACCCATAAAAGACTGCTTAGTAAGATGAGAAAGAGCAGAGAATGAAAAATGCATTCATGTATGTATTTATATAAATATATGCATTATTTTAGCATATTTTTGTATTGCTAGATGGAAAATATGCATGTCTTCTAAATGCAAAGATACTTTAAAAATCAGCATTTTTTCAGTATTTTGCAAGTTAATATACCATGATTTTAGAGCTTGGAAATATTTCTAACACATTAAAAGATGTTAGATGTAATTCTAGTATATAATGGCTATCACAAGATTACAAAATATGATCATTTATGAAAAGTTCCCACCTACAAATGGGGAGGAAAAATCCATTTAACCCAATTTATGAACATGATTTGAATGCATACAGACCTCAAGAAAGGCTCTCCTTGACATTGTCAACAAAAATGCCCAGTTTTTCTGTCACCGAAGACTTCACGTAGTAAAGGAAAACCATTGGTAGTCCCAAGAGTAAATGCTATTGTGGAAGTAATAGAAATTTGCTGTAGAAATAGGACAGAGTGATTTCTCCTAATAGAAAACGAGAGAGTCATTCATTCCATTTTTTGTTAAGGTGCAACTGAAAAATAAAAATTGTATATATTCATGGTATACGGTGAGGTTTTGGTGTCCATGTGAATTGTGCAATGGTTAAATAAATCAAGCTTGTTAATGTAATAGTCACCTCATGCACTTCTTATTTTTTGGTGGTGAAAACCTTTCCTGTCTACTTGCTAAGGCAAGATTCAAGTGTAGCTGAATTGTTACACTGTATGGTGACCGTGCGGACTTACTTATCCTGTGTAGTGAAACTTCTCACCCTTCACCAGCATCTCTTCAGTCAGTGGCAAGTCCGTCTTCAAGGTTGTGGGCTGTTGGCAAATAAACCGCTTGAGTAGTAGGTGGTATTTGAGCAGATCTTGGAACGGGAAGGAACTCCAGAGAGAGAGAAGTCAAAAGGAGACTTCATTCCATGCTAACACTTTCAGGTGTTTTTCTCCATCACTTCAAATATTATCTATCTCATTTTCAAATTTTTTTATCCCTCAGATTTTGTTTGCAAGGGCATTTTCTGAGTGAGCTCATCCAGGAACCAGCAATGATAAATAGCTTTTCACTGTTATTCAGCTTAAACACCTTAACTTTTACTGAAAGAATTTAAGCCCTTTATATTTATTTCCATAGTTTGTATTTGGTCCGATGTACAGTTTTATTTCATGATTTAAAAAAGATTCTTTTGTTCCATCCTTTGTTTTATGGACTTGTTTTCTTCTGTAGTAATTTTGGAAACTTGATGCTAATTTCAATTCAACTACTTAAAGATTTTGACACATTGGTTTTAAAAAAGATTAGAGTTATGTTAATATTAACAACTTAGGCTATTTTACTCATTTTCCTTAAATAACTTCTGTAGTCCCTTTTCTAGTTCATGTTTAGTATACAAACTGCATTTTTAAATAAATAAATGTATCTTTTCTGGTTGTTCAGAATTAACCATTTTGTTGTGGAGTTATGATTACAATAGTTACTTACATTCAGTACCATCCTACCCTCCCACAGAAATTATGACTTTTATATATTTGCATCCATTTTTAGTTGTTCAATGCCCATAGCCTTCTGAGTTCATCTTTCATTCATCTCTGGGTGTTACAAAAGTTTCTGGGAAAGCTCCTTACAGATTTTTTGAGTTGTGATTGTCAAGGATCTGTGGGTGGAGCCACTATGAGGGAGATGGACAGGGAACACATTTATGGTAGAAAATGATATGGAAATATTCTTCTGATGAGAGGCTCAGGTGCTTGAAGTAGAGAAAGACGGAAAATGGACTTCAACAAGGAAGAAAGCCAGGAAGATGACTCCATAAAATAGTGTGATGAAAAAATCAATTTTCTGTGCTAGCTGATCTCATAAAACTTTCGACATACACATAAAACTTTAGGGAGTCAAATATCAATTTTTACTTATTCTGTGATTTAGCTATTCATAACCTCCATACATGATGACAGAGGAAGAATGATGTTGTCACCTGGACTTAAGCCAGTGCAGAAAAGGAAATAGGAGCAGAACCACCCTCTGCGAAGTGGGGGCTCTGGAAAACTCAGCAAGAAAAAGCACCAGAACAGGAGACAGGAGACAGAAATCGGGCCTCCCTGGGTTTTCAGGATACTTGGAAATGGTGTGAATACACCACTGAAAATGATTACGACAAAGACATAATTGTCGTTACTGTTTTCAGAATAAGGGCAAAGGATAATGGAAAGAATTTTTATTTTACTAATTTATGGTAATATAAATAATGCCCTCCACTTCCTCCTCTTTCTGTATCTTTCTTTCCCGATTCCCTGTGTAAGGATTTGTGTGTGTGCACATAGGTGCATATACATTTGTCTTCTCTGTGATTATTTTTACTTATACTTTTCTACTGTTATATAAATTAAAAAGGTTAGTTGTATAAAATGAAAATTTAAAAGGTAGACAGATCAAAATGGTTTCATGAACCATTCATGTACACATACCCATATGTGTCAGCTCATCTTAATTCATCTGCTTACATTTTTAAAAATGTAATTGTCGAATGTAAAACTAGCTACGCTTTAAAAGAACTCCATGATATCATAAAACTATTCTGTAAAAGATGTTCCAGATTAACATATCACCAACAGAGAATGGGAGTCCATGAGATTATCATTGCTCCCTTTGGTCTAGAAGCCTGTTCTGCACACAACCAACAGTGGTATCAAGAGCCTGGTTACATATCTGTCGGTGCCACCTTTTTACTTAGGCTGTCGAGAAAATTTATCAGTTTTCCTCTCAGCAAACGGTAGCTACTTGTTACAACGTAACGTTCTTGTATGAGTCAGTTATATTTTTCATCTATGTACACTGAGTTTAATAAACAGCACTGTTAAATGAGAAACAAGAAAGCTTATATTTCACAGATTAGCAAATACTTCTGGGTCCGGGAGTCAGGTTAGAAGAAGTGGAATCTTTACTCTTCACAACAGCATCAAGGCAGTTTTTTGACTGTTGTGTGTACACTCTTCCTATTTCCTCAACTCCAAGAGTGATTGTTTTGTCCTCATCTTCATCTGATGTCAGTTGTCCAAGATACTGATTGCAAATAACTCCAAGAACTCTCTGGCAAGTCCATCTGGTTTATCATAACCTACAGTAGAGTTGGCCTGAAACTATCGTGTGGCACCTGTAATCCTGGCACCTAAAAATTACAGGCATCACCATCAACCACCACTGTGTTCTTTGGCTAATTTATCTCAACATCCTATTCCTTCTTCTTTGCTATAAAACTTCCAATTAATAATCACAGACACTGTGGGGACTCTAACCCTCAATATTGATTAACAGAAAACAGTGCTAATTATAACAATAAGCAATATTTTTGGCAATACTTTAATCAATCTTTCTTTCTTTCTCTCTCTCTCTCTCTCTCTCTCTTTTTTTTTTTTTTTTGGAAACAGAGTCTCACTCTGTCAGCTTTAGTAGAGTGCCCTAGTGCTCACAGCAACCTCAAATGACTGGGCTCAAGCCATTCTCTTGCCTCAGCCTCCCAAGTAGCTGGGATGACGGGCACTTGACACAATGCCCAGTTGTTTTTAGAGATGAGGGTTTTGCCCTTGCTCAGGCTGGTCTGGAGCTCCTGAGCTCAAGCAGTCCACCCGCCTTGGCCTCACAGAGTGTTAAGATTATAGGTGTGAGCCATGGTGGCTGGCCTTAATGTATAATAATTTATATATTTAAACCCTCACTAACTTATTAAAATGTTCATTTTTTTAAATTAAATGTTCAACTGATATATGATTAAACTAACACACAATTTAATCTCACGGTAACACACAGACATGAGGCCTTTAGTGCACAGAAAGAATTGAGCTGAGACAGGGAACTGGAGGGCTTTGCTTAACTGAGACCACAGCCCCTCTGCTCAAAACAGGGTGCAAGTTGGGAGGTTTCCAACTTCCTGAATCTACACAAGACGGGGGCAGGACAAGTTCCTACCAGTTAAAACCAGGACAGTGGAGAACCCACCTCTTCTCTACCTGGTGGCCTCATTTTCCTCTCAACACCATGCAAGTTCCCGAGGAAACCTCCCACCCCAGCTGCACCTGGGGCTGTAACACTTCCAGTTCCGTCTCTAGTCACAAGAAGGGTCACCCTACTTCCCAGAAAATACCATCTTTTGCCCTTCTTAAATAGAGAAACAAAAGGTGGAGTATATTTTCAGTGCTTCTTGAATAAAACCCAGTTTCGTTTCACTTCTGGGACAGACCCTGAATTCTTTCTCGAGCTTCACGTTATTCCCACCATTGGGGATTAATTCCCTGTGTCACTAGGAGTTCAGGAAAAAATGTTTAAGAAACCAAATAACACTGAAAAAAATTTTAAATATTTTATGTTCGTTAAATTAAAATGCAACATATGAAATAAGGGAAATGTTAGTTGCATTATCTTAGTTGTGAACTTCAAGAGCTATTGATCGGCTAACTGCACTAGCACCTCGGTAAGAGGACGTTCCAGGGACTGTAACAAGCTGGTCAACATACAGAGGTGGTCAACGCGAGCAACTAGGTGCTGACAGTACGTGTGGTCATGTCCGGTCTATGAAAATTAGGTCAGCTTAAGAAGGAGATGGTTAATTATGAAGGTTCTAATGTACCTCAGTCCATATTTACCTTTGAGATCCAAATAATTAACATTACCTTATATATACATCTGTCCTTATCATCTAATCACATTCATTAGGACATCCAATTTCACTGGAGTATCTTATAATTTCTCATTTAAAATCTATCTTGTGTTAAAATTTTGCCTTATTTGTGTGTGTGTGTGTGTGTTTACTCAATTCCCCAAAGAGAAAAGGTAGCTGATTAACAAAAGCATTTACAACAAATACATAGAAAATTTCTAAGGTTATATAATATTTCAGGGGAAAAGAAAGTTGAGTTTATGGAGTCTTTTTTTTTTTTTTTCCTGCAGTTTTTGGCCGGGGTTGGGTTTGAACCTGCCACCTCTGGTATATGTGGCCAGTGTCTTACTTCTTTGAGCCACAGGCACCACCCTCATTTAGTTTTTTTTTTTTTTTTTTGGTAAGATGGTAAGATTGTTTCTTATGTTTCCAGACTTATGGGCCATCTGTTTGTGCCAAGATTACCTGACCACAGACTTCAATCTTGTTATTTTCTTGATTTGGTCCTTTGCCTCCACTGTTGTACACAAAGTGTGTACATGAAATAGTCTTTTTCTTCAAGTAATGTTTGTTTATGAATCTTAGCTTCTTTTTTGCTCCTATTAATTTATCTGGCCTGTACTATATTCTTTGTTTAATTGCTCTTGGATTCAAATACACCTGACAATTTAAGTATTTGTACCTATTGACTGCCCCCACTCATGCACAATTTTGGGGTTGTCCTCTTCTGGTTAACTTGGTTATCAAATTTATTCCTTTTCTCTGTTACATTAGTATTTTCTTGAATGGAGTTTGTACCCTGGGTTAAAGTTCCCTAGTCTTCCCAACTGTGAGACATTGAGGTCACCTATTTCTCGTCACTAACTTGGGGGTTGTAATTACACCATTATCCAGGTTGAAGTGTTAGCATCAAGTAAAATAGTTAATGTAAAAAATCACAAAATGCTTCACACACAGTGCATCTTCAGTTAAAAATGAGAAAGTCTTTCTATGAAGATTGCTTTTGTTGTTCTACTTTGAATCCAGAGAAGATATATTTAGGGTTATTAAAACACTGAATTTAATTATAATGTTAACACTTTTGATGAAGGGAGTAGATGTTCAAGGTGCCTTATCAAGGCTGCTCTGAGCACCCTTCCTTCACGGAAGATTAACAATACAGCCACAGACAAGCCAAGATCTCCCGGACACTAGTTACCTTCATCTTTTGAAGTTACAGCAGCCGTGTCCCTAAATGAGAAAGGCAAACAGCACAGTGCCAAGTCAGTATCGACGCCGGAACCTTCTGTTGTGCAAAGCAGTAAGTATGGAAAAAAAATAGTTTTAGATAACATCATGGTTCCATGTAAGTGTGGGAAGGTTATTAACAGGCCATGAAATCAACACATGGAGAAATGTAAGCTCTCCAAACAACTAAGACAAAAATGGCTGTTATTTAAGGCAGAAAATAAAAAAAAAAAATTGCGTTCTGAATTCTCAATCACTTAATAAGTTAGACTTGGGAGATTTCACAAGCGAACATTGTTCCAGGTTTTCTTTAATATATTTGGTTTAGGGCAGTGCCTGTGGCTCAAACAAGTAGGACACCGGCCCCATATACTGGAGGGTGGTAGGTTCAAACCTGGCCCTGGCCCAAAACTGAAACAAACAAACAAATAAACAACAATAACAAAACAAATATATATAAAACCAAAACTCTAAACCAAATATATAAATATATTTGGAGTCTCTCTGTCTCTTTATATGCTGATAGTTAGATCATGTTTCCAGTTTTTGATTCGGAAAATACTGGCATTGAAAATACTGTACATGAAATAGTCTTTTTTCTGTCGATTTACTTAAGTCACAAGCTATATGTGCTTTGAGGAGTAGAATCAAGTCACTTTTTTGGAAAAGGAGACCCTCCTTGGACCACGAGAAAGATTTAGACAGAGCAATGTGTGTGGGGGGTGGGGAGGGGGCTGGGGGATTTTAATATTTTTGTGGGTGGGATTTCTGCAGAACAGTGACAGGGATAAAAATCAGGGAGTCATGAGGCAATTTAGAGCAACACTGAATTGAAAATTTGAATGTGAAATAAAACAGAAAATTTGTTTAAACACTGCAGTAGAAGGCTATACATTCCAGGCTAAAGAAATTAAGTTATTTGTAGTCCACAGTCAATAACTAGAGACAGATAAGCTGGGCAGTAAGGTAGAAATCCAGACTGTGAAGGGGAAGGGAGCTGTAAAATCATCTTCTCCAAATCCTACATTTTATTAAGATACGAGGCCTACAGATGATATAAAGCAACTAGGACAAAGGTTTAAGGTTAAAGGTTTAAGTCTCAAGTGAGCTGTGCTATGTATTCTTAAACTCGAGGTATCTTAGCTGATATTGTGTTTAAATATTTTTAGGTAGAGAAACCACAAATTGGGGGGGGGGAGCTTACCCTTTTTTCTTAAATAGAAACATACATTTTAACTTTCCATCTCATTGTAAAGCTTTTTGCCAAACCGAAAGACTGATTCCCTGCCATTCCTCTAAATTTGGTTCATCCGTTTGGAACACATGATAATAGAAAAGCTGCAGCTTCCAGACTTCTGGTGCCAAAACATCAGGGGAAAAAAAAATGTTCTTTACAAAATCACACCACTGTTCCTTCATCTTCATTGCAAATATTTAAAAATGTCATCTGCTAAAGATTGTGAGAAATTTACTCTGAAGACAAATAGGACTCTGGTTATGTCAAAACTGTGGGCAGACTCACCTGTACCAGGTGTGAATAGAAGACCCATCTCCACAGAGGTTACCTTATCCGATTAAATGAGATGCCTTTGTTTCAAAATCACATTTTTTTTGGACGTGTTTTCTTTGTAGTCTTTTGTTTTTAAATGGATGACAGTCAACTACAATTGCCTTTCAGATATATCTTAATTTTAAAGAACGAAGGAATAAACGGAGGGGAAGATTAAAGCGAGGAAGACACCATAGAGGCGACGAACAGAAAGTTAATCCTTTACTCCGTTTTTTAGGACACGGTCGTTTAAAATAATTAATTTTTAAAGCCTTAAAATGACTTGCCTTGTGGTAATCATGTGTCTGCGCCACGCACTATTTCCAAAAAAGAAAATTATCAATGAAATAAATGAATTAAATTACCGCCTCTTAAACTGCCTCACACGTCTCCATCTCCACAGCCCAATTCTTAGGCTTCCAAAATCTGAGCTGGCGCCCTGTATTGAGGGACCCTGCAGCATCGGACGGAAAGTGGAGTGATGACCCCATTCCAGGCACCTGAGCACCGGAGAACCCAACGGGTGAGGGGCGGTGACCAAATGGGTTTTCCAGAGACTGGCGTCGGACCCGCAGAACCGCGGACGCCGGTGCCACCAACCGGGGAGGGCAGCGCGCGAGTGGGGAGCGGGTGGCCGGGTCCCCCTCCGCCCCCCGGGACACCCCGGCCTCGCCGGCGCGTCTGGAGGTTCCTTCGCCCTCATCATCCCGGGAGGAGGACGCGCCCCTCCCGGGGACAGCGGGCGACACTCCGCCTCCGTCCTGCGCGCTGCGTCCCCTCCCGCGGCTGCCCGGCGGCGGGGGGCGGGGGGCGCGGGCGGGGGCGGGACGCGGGGCGGGGACGCGGCGCTCGGACGCGGCGGCGGCGGCGGTGGCGGCGCAGTTGCGACCTCGCCCGCCCAGCCGCGCGCGCCGCCGCCTCCCCGGCCGCGGAGCCGCCGCAGCCCGCGACACCCAGCGCCCCGCGCCCCCCGCGCCGGGTCCCCGGCCGCCCCTCGCCTGGGCCGCGCGCTGACCGCGTCCTCCTCGCCTCGGTTCGACTCGCGCCCTGCGTCCTGGGCCGCCCGCTCTCCTCTCCTCGGCCGCCCAGCCCTCCTTGTCTGTTTGATGGGGATTTTCTCTCAGGACCGCTCGCATTCCTCAGCCTGGTCCACGCCAGCGCTGAAAACCGAGGGACCCTTCGCCTCCCGCCGGCGGCATTCAAACAGGCTCTGGCCTTCGGAATTCTCAGGGGCTTTAAGTCTGCAGAGGGACCGAACGCGAGACCCTCCGGACCTCGCGAGCGCGCGGTGCCACTAACTCCGCGCACCTGCGCTGGCGGCCGGGACCAGCGTTCCGGGGAGGGCGACGCAGCCAGCAGCAAACTTCGGCTGCCTCAGCGGATCCCGGGTTCCCCGTTTGCAGGAACCGTGTGCCAGAAGGCGGGGGACCCCCGGGGGGCGACGAGGAGCCCCCGGTCTTCCCTGCCCTGCCCGCGAGGCCAGCCGGAGCCGCGGACCGAGCCGCGCGGGACGCAGCAGCAGCGGCGGCTGGAGGAAGATGCGGGGCTCGGGGCCCCGGGGCGCGGGACGGCGGGGGCCCCCGGGCAGCGGCGGCGACACCCCCGGCGCCCCCGCGTCCCTGGCCGGCTGTCACTGCGCACATCGCAGGGCCCCCCTCTGGACGTGCCTTCTCCTGTGCGCCGCGCTCCGGACCCTCCTGGCCAGCCCCAGCAACGAAGGTAGGGAGCCGGGTGGGGGCCGCGGCGACCCGGGCGCAGGGGCGAGGCGGGGCCTGGGAGCGCGGTCTGGACGCCGCTGCCCGGGACTAGACTCGCTCCGCTGGAATCAGCATCGCGGCCGCTGGCGCCGGCCTCTCCGCTCCGTTTCTGCTGGCCCCGGAGCATTGTTTGACATTAGCCGCGCTAGGAACGTGCGTGTGGACAGAGGCCGGCTGGGGGGCTGGGAAGTTGCAGAGCGGCGGGGAGAGGGGCTCGGAGGCCGCGCCGGGGGGCTGGGTGCGGCTGGCTGTCACTTCAGGCGCTTGAGGAAGTGGCATTTGGGATTGAAGGAGTGGAAACCGTTAGAAGCTGAGCGAAGAGGATTTTGAGAGAGCAGTGGGGCTTTTAGAAACCGTTATCTGAGGCGGGTGATGGGTAACGCTGTGGGGGTGGCTGGAGGCTTTTATTTTGGGGGAAAGTGCCTGCTGGGAGCTGTTATTTAGGGCATCACCAACTGCTGTTCTGGGGTGGGTGGAGAGACATTCTGTTTCTCGGGGGGGTGGGAATGGCTAAGGTCAGAAGGCGCCCCACACAGATGGGTGCCCTTCTTGTTGGGGAGTTCATTGTCACACTTGGGCTGAGCTTGCAGGAGCGAGGTGGGTGCCGCGGGAGGAGGGGCGGGGGAGTGGCGCTACTGGAACCAGCTTGGCTCGCTTTGGCAGCCACCAGATTCTGGGGTACCCCGCTCTCCTCGCTATACCCAGTCAGTGGGCTCCGGACCCAGAAGACCCCTCTGGGAGCGCAGGCCGGCGCGGGAGCAGCTACGGTGTCGCTGTCCGTGCCTGGCCGGTGCTCGGCCCTCCGCCCGCCCGCCCCTGGGCCCTGAGTCCTTAGCCCGCTCGGTTCCAGCCGCTCTCACTCCTCTCCCGCACCCAGACAGCGCTCGGATCTCGGCTCCAGGGCGCGTTTCCCGCGGGAGAGGAGGGTAGCAGCATTTCAGATTACAATCGGGGCAGGTGGGAGCTGTCAGCTCCCCACGAAAACCTGAAAAGCTGAACCCCGTGGCTGCAAGGCTGGGGTTTGGATGTGGAGCTGTGGCTGCCACGCGTGAGGCTCAGAAATCCCTTCCACTCCTGGGCCAGCGAGACGCTGGCCCGGAACGACGAAGCGGCAGCGCTGGGGTCCTGTGTCCTGTGACTTGCACGGGCTCACTCTGGCTGGAGGCCACGGTGCTGGCGGGGGTCCCGGGCGGCTGGCTCCAAGGACCCCGCGAAAGCGGTCACATGGCGACCCCTCCATCCCGGGAACTTCCTCTCTCCGTAACCCCTGACTCTAATTAAAGGATTATGCGAATCTATCCATCTGTCTGTAGATACGTGATTTTGCAAGGCTGAGCCACGCAATTTGCATTTCCCCTTCCAGTAAAGTTGAAAAATGTTTTCTGGAGTCTTAGGCCTTTCATTACCGTATTACGCTAAATTCATCGCTTGAATTCATTCTGTTAGAAGTCCGGAGGATCATAGCGAGGTTAGAGGTCCTTTGATTAACTCTCTGATTCCACCGAAAGGGACATCCTGGTTTGAATTTAAAGGGGTTTCACACTGTATCCTTCATCATTTCCTGTTTCTCTTATATAAATCTCTTTTTGTCCAGGGGTAATGGGGCCGGAGGACTTAGCTATGAAAGGGAGTCGCCCTGGGGTGGAAAATGGGAAGAAGTGACTTTTGGGGTGGGCGACGTTAAGCAGAAACTAGGGCCAAGATTGAGGCAGAAGAGGTGAGGAAACAGTGTCCGGGGCTCCTGAGGTGTCCAGAGCAGAGCTGGGGGCTCCAGGAGCAAAGCCTGCCTCGGTTGCTGATTTCAGGCCCTAGCTTGTACTGTCTTCCTCAGCTGGTCTTCTCACAACAAAACTTGGGGTAGAGTAAGATGGGGGTTGGAGGGGACCTACCAAAAATGAGCGCCAGAATAAGAGCGTGCGTGCTGTGCGGGCATACGCATTTTGTCACATGTAACTGGGAATAAAATCTTATTAACATCAATGGCATTATCCATTCATTACATCTCTGCTCAGCGCATTTTCCTATATTTTTTACTTGGTATCATCCCCAACCTTTTATATCTGTTTTTCTCTGAAATTTACTTTCTTTTTTTCTTTTTGTTTCTCCATGCTATTGCTATAAATCGAACATCAAAATATATATTTTAGCAGCAGTCTGTGTTTTAACATTTATTTAGGGATTAAGATTGGAATTTCAGTTTTTGTTTATTTATTGGTTTTTTTTTCTGGAGAGATTTTGGAAGGTCAGGAACAGATTTGAGGTAGATGCTGAATTAATTAATAACGTACTGTCACATATAATTTGCTTTCTGCAATAGATGCTTAGTGATTTCCCAAACTATACGACGTACATACACTAAATATGTGTATACCATGAATACTCCCAGGATGTGTATTGGGTACATGTGGAGGCAGAAATAATCATGAATGTGCTTCCATAATTGGTATTCTAGGTATTTTTAAATTTAACTTCGTGCAGAAAAAGCAAACATATATCTAGAATCTTGAATAAATGCGAAATTTATATATTTAGAATGTTAGACTATATTCAATAATAGATGATAAAGGGCAAACTTAATCTCTAGCCTGAATTTGTTAAGTATAAGATATACATGTCTTTCGTTGTTTATTAATTATTTAGTGTATTAGGCATACACTGCATGAGGAAGAAATCTTTGATCTACAGTGTCATACACAAAATTTTCCTTATAAAAGAATTCAGAAGAGTATCTAGCCACCACCATGTCATTGATCAAGGGAGCAAACATTGGCAAGTATTTCAACAAGTCGAAACTTTAATGCATATAATGAGTGAGGCGTGCATGTCCACTGTTATGAATTTTGGAGGTGGCCCTCAACTTATCCAGTAACTGCCACTTTTTGCTGTCTGGAGATATATTTGTAAACAAGCATTATCTGACAAGGGCTTTTCGCAGCAGGGATTCTTGGCCAATTACCGCTGAACAGCTCTGCATTGAAAATGATTCACCCGCAGTGAATTCAGCTTAATTCATTGACACGACAGTCAGAAACATCCTGGTAAAGAGCTTCTGCTAGTTGTCAGCACTCTGTGTTTGAAAAGTCCTTATTTTTTTTTTTTTTATGTTTGAGAAGGTGGAGTGGAAGGGCATAGGAGAAAAACACACAAGAGGGAAAGAAAAAAAAAAAACACGAGAGGGAAAAAAATACTGAATTGCTTAAAAAAAATTCATAAAATTGTAGCTGTTCTCACTGAAAAGAGAGAAGAGGGGAACAAAGTTTGTGTTTAGGCCTTTTCTTGGTTTATAATAGGACCAGGCCCATAAAACAGATTGGAGGACATAATGGATTTGTAAAACGAAATGACTTTATTTTGTGGCCTTGTCATCCTGTTGTAATTCATTTCCTTTTGGATAAGTCGGCAGGACCCCACAGAAAAAGAACAGTAAAATCACTTCCTCACCAGGACACCATAGAGGAAGAAAAGAGAGTCATGGCTCCTATTTAAATCACAGATCCTGGGCACTGCAAGGGGACAGGAAGAGTTTGGCTTTTCTGCTTAATAAACCATGAAAAAGAGGGTGCTAGGTCTTGACATGTTAAGCTTTTTTGAGGTAGACCAAGATCATCTTGGGTGTCAGCATGACAGATAAGATTTTATGGCCTCCTGTAAGACAGAGAGGATGGTGGGCAATTCATTCCTGCGTTTACAATGGAGATTTCTCCTTGATTGGAAAGATTCTGGCCCTATCATCATCTGGAAGTACTGTGAATCCTTTCTTCCAGTCCACATAGGATATGGTTGGTCAAAGGGCTTCCTTTCTTATACTGAGAAAAGCGTTAATTACCATTACATATATTATTATTTTGCTCTGCAAAATGTGACCATTTAAAGTTTTTTTGTAACTTGACATAAAATGTCAAGATGAAATGATGTAGCTATTTATAGACAAACATTCCCAAATTATTTAATTAAATATTTTGTTCAGTGTTGCTTGTTGCTGTGGGGAAAATGCCTGTGCTTTAGGTATTTCCAGGACACTTTCCTTGAGTGACTCCACCACTTGCATCTCCTTTGTTTGGAGAGAATTTTTTGATTTATTTTCTTGAATAGCCAATTTATTTCTCTGTCTTTTGGAAGAAACCTTTCTACTTTGGACTGTAAGATTAGAGTATAATCTATATGATTATATTAACTAATTATAGCTGTTTTTCCTTTTATACATCAAATTCAATGTTCTTTAAAAAAATTATACTATTCATATTTTGAAGAAATAAACATTGTAAAATGTGTCAACAACATCTTATACATTTTTCCGTTTAAGTTAGCAGATAGAGTCCACTTTACTATGAATAGCTTGAGTTAGTCGTGGTACCTAATGATCTGAAAATTGCTACATTTTTAACAAATCTGAAATGGTTTTGCAGTGGTTTTCATAAAACATCTAAATTAGTCGACATTTTAAACATCTAGCTTTGCTTACTAATCATTAAAAATGGATTTTAAAAGTTGCCTTTTTTTCTTTTAAGAAAGTGTGAATTGTGATTATGAAAGCAGGGTGGGGGCTGGAAATGTAAATTGTTACCTTGCAGTCTTGGCGTGGATCTTGTTCTAGTTTCTCCTGCAGTATAGCTCAGGGAACATGTGTGCTACTGAATAAATAGCTATTTAGTTCCTTTCTCAAAGTTTATGTGATCAGTAGGAGTTTTTCCAAGGGATTCATCCAGTTCACGGTACATATAGACAAACATAATGGGGTAGTTATTTGACTTAAAAAATTGGTTCACATGTGTTTCTATGGGTGTCTGTAAAGGTAGATAAAAAGCAAAATGAGTTGGGTGGTGCCTGTGGCTCAAGGAGTAGGGCATTGGTCTCATATACCAGAGGTAGCCAGTTCAAACCCAGCCCCAGCCAAAAACTGAAAAAAAAAAAAAAATGAGTTGGAAGGACTTTATAAGCACATCTGAAATGTTCATAGTTTTTAGAAATAATCCTAAAGTAATTATTAATAGTAGAGATTGTTAGGATAATCAACAAAATCTGTCTATTCAGCGAGGTGCACTTGTTACAGGACAAAGATAACAATTTTCCGATGTACTAATAACAATTTTTAAAGTACTATATAGATATTGGGGAAATGGGCGATTTGACAGCTACTCTGAAAATCTTGCCTGAATTATTGGTTCCATTTAAAACACTCATTTCAAAATATATATGCTCCATTTTGAAGTGTTTGATTTTGAGCATCTGAAACAATTAGCATAAATATTTAGGAGGGCCACCCTTTATTTTATATTTCCCTTGAGTTTCTGACTTTTCAGACATGTATTTATTTAGAGATACTTAAATAGATTTTAAATGTTTGAACAAAGCTGCAATGTAAGAATTTTAAATATACATTTTGAAAATAGATTATTTTCGATGATCAATTTGTTAACATAGGTAAGATGTACTTGCAATGAAGAATTTCACATACATTGGTGGGGTCACTCATTGTAAATTGTATTATGTACAAGTCAAGTTACAAATAGTGGCAGAGGTATTCTTGAGTATTAAAACTGGATTGGAATTTGCAACTTTCTCTTGGTACAATAGATTTCACGTATAGAGCCGTGATTTGTTGCTATTATTGTTATTACATAAAATATGATGTAAGCAATTAAAAATTTATGTTATAACAATAGAAAATACTTAATTGAATAGTTTAAACATATTTCGTAATGAATATCAAAATAAGCAGAGATGTTAAAATTTTCATCTGACTTCTTCCTTACCATCTTAAAAATATTTAGCTGTATAATCTGTTAGTGGAAAGCAAAATGAATAAAAAAAAAAGAGAAAATCTGCTGTATGATACATAAGAATTTGAATTATGTCTGATAAAATGTATAGTAATGGAAGGTCTTGATCTTTTTCTTTTCTTAAGAGCTCAAATTTGTATGTAGCTTCCCCAATGAGAGTCCAGATGTTACAAAGTCATAAAATAACATTGCGATTTAGAAGGTACCACACTCGGAGTTTTTCAAAAACTCTGTGGTTTAGTATGATGACGTTTTTTAACTGCCTCTTTAATGTTAGTTAAACCTTTTAAAATTTTTTTTTATTTTTAGTGGTTTAAAGAAACATATGGAGTTATTTCTACTATCATTTTGTTTCATGCCCTTAATGTTTTTCCTTCTGTTTCTCTGAAAGATCCTCCGTTTTGTTGAGTCATGCCAAACGCTTGTGGTGTTAGATACCCCACAGATTAAATAATTGGGATTAAAGTGTCTGTGATAATTCTAATTAGGTTTCAGTTGCTGGACTATTGCCCAGACCAAGTTGTCTATCCATCAAGTGTGTTGTAAGTTCTAAATAAACTTAGCCCATAACTCCATTAAATAAAGTAATTCCACTAAAAAAAAAAAAAAAAAAAAAAGTAAAATCAAAGAGCCAGAACCTGACATCCATCCCGAGGGTTGAATATTTTGCATATGCTTTGTAAGAAAATGTTCATTCTTGGAAACATGTTTCAGGCTAAGTATTGGAAGATTTAGAGAAAATACAGTCTGTTCTTTTGCTGAGAGAGGTGTGATTCTCTTTTCTCTTGCAGTCCTTTCATGTTATTTTTTTAATTTGTCAGGTCTCCCTCCCTCCCCCCACTTTCTCTCTCCTCCCTTCCACAGTTAGGAGAGTCGGAGCCCCTCCTGTTAGGGTCCAGCCTCCCAAAGGAAGTCAGTATTTCGAATTACACAATTAAGACAAAGTTAGTCTTCTTGTAAATAAATCGTGGGACCTAGTCCTTAAAGGTAAAGCCTAGATTGTGTCCAACCCAGGCATACATTTTTACTTAAAAAATCAGAAGTGTGAGAATAGCTCTGTAAGATTTGCCTTCCGGTAAGATGGCTCACTTTTCTCTGGACTGGCAATGCCTGTCCTTTCCAGGATGCTGGTGAATGTATTTTCCAAGACAAGCTCAGCAGGCAGACCTTTCTGGCACCAGTTCAGCCCAGCAGTCCGCAGCAGGAGCTTGCTCAGAAAGCCAAGTGTTCTAGCTCTCGCCCAAAGCCCTGGCCTGTGTGCTGGCAGCAGAGGTGAGGCCAGGCGTCTTGCAGAAGACGGCGTGGGTTCTGCTCTCACTCAGGGGCTGTTCTGGGTAGAGGGGTGATGCTGTTATGAGGTACCCAAAAGGGGAAACCACAGGCCTCTCCTGAAGTATTCGAATACTGCTGTGTCTGAAGGATTTCAGCCTTGCCCAATTGCAAACATGGTATTTGCTTTCTCTAGAAGGAAGGAGAGTAACAACACAGCCACCAAACTACCTTGATCTGACAGATTTCAAGTCACTGCTTTGGATTGAAAAACCAGTGAAATAAAGCAGGGAATGAATTACATGCGAAGGAATTACAGGACAACCAGCAATGAAAACAAGAACTATTTTTTAATTGGATTCAAAGGCAAACTTAGTCTCTAACACTTACTAGCTCTCACTCCTGTGGCTACTTAGGACATTTTTTAAACTCCGTTTATGTATCTATAATACGGTAATGATGGCACTGCCTGCTTCATAGATTTGTGGTGGAGGGTAAATAAAACACTTTTCTAATTGGTAGAGAGTGTAAATTATGAAGCTGTAGTTGAAGCCTGGGAATAAAACTGCTTACATTCTCCCCACATTCCATGTGTGTTAATGCTCATTTGCTTGGTAAGGGTCAGAAGAAAAGCCTATATTATTTGAGGGAAATTCCCCAAGAATAGGCACATGAAAAATATCTCAGTTTTGCAAATTTAACATAAACGTGGGTCATGTGAACACTTGGCTGGTGCTTCAGTGGCACGACAGTAGCCCTGCTATTGGGGGCCCTGTCACTTAATTTTAATTATTGTTCCAGTAATTGTGTCTCTATGGGGAGTTCAGAATGAGGAGAGGTAATGACCCTGTATTAGTGGGATGGTCTTGAACCGTCCACCTCAGATTTGACATAATTAAAATGGAGATATGAATATATAGTCCTAGGTTTCTGTGAAAATAAAATAATAATGCACATATGTGGCCTAGTAAAACCCCTAGAGTAAAGGAAGTGGTCCCACAACGAATGTTGGTCTGTCTCTTCTGGTGACAACGTAGAGGGTGTCTGACGTGTCATTTCACAGTCCCAGCTCATCACCTTCTTCAAACAGGACAATTCATGAGAATCTAGGCTGGGAAAACAATCTAAGAAAAGAAATTGTATATTTAAATTTCGCATAGAGCTATCTAGGACAAACATCAACCACGTGACTTTGTCCTAACTTCCTCCTGGATTTTCCCATTATTTAATATCAGGTATTAAAATTTGGTTAGAAAGTGAAGAGAAAATCATCAGCCCTAGGGTCATAGGTTGTGAATGTTGCATTTTTATCTCATTTTTTCACAGGTAGGGCAGGTGTCTTTTATGAGCCAGAACACATATTAAGAAATATCTTCTAGTGTTCTGGATATTTTGTCTTAGCACAATATTATAAGTTTCACCCTTAAGAATACATATAGGTTTTTTTTTTTTTTTTTCAGTTTTTGGCCAGGGCCATGTTTGAACCTGCCACCTCCATTATATGGGGCCAGCACCCTACTCCATGAGCCACAGGTACCACCCAAGATTTTCTTATATATATTGTACGTACATACACATGTATGTAAAATGTCTATGGAAAAGTCATCAACAGGAGCTGAAAGATGCTTCTGAAAATGGAGTTGTGAGAATTACCTCTTCAGAAGTTTCCCAAAACAGAAAGATGGTACGATAGCTTCACACCTCTACTTTGCATCTCCAATACACAATTTTTTCTGATCTGTTCAATTGTATGCAAAATTAAAAATATGGCTTGCAGGTACAGTTGGGTTTTGTCTATTCAGAAAGGATGTAACATAGTTCTACAAAGGCCATGTCCTTTTAGATAGGTGGAGTTGAACAGTTTCAGGGAAGCTTGGCACGTGTCATGTTTAAACCTGATCCTAAAATACATGTGTGTGTTTTGCCCACTCCTGAACATGCCTGCCTGTGTGCGTGATCAGGACGAAAGCTCGTTATACCCTACGTGTGTGACGTTGCGCTAAGTGAGACGAGCCTTATGGAATCCATGTGGGGTCCTGGAGATGCTTCCTTCCCTGATTACTCAGAGCTCCATTCACTCCCCTCTCCGCACGTGGTGGGCACGGCTGGCTGTGCTCCTGTGTTCACTCACCCCTCTGGCATCGCGGCCCTGCATGGTTCTGAGCCCCTCGCACTTCCCCCTTCCTATTTTAGGGCACACGTTTTACCTTCTCAGTTTGTTTCTGTAACTCTAGTCTGCTCCATAAACAACTCAGCTCCCCATGTCTAGCCAAGACCGGACTCTAGATGTAACTTGGCACACCCAACATTCCCCTGAGAAATTCAGCTTTACACAGTGATCTATCGCTGATCTCTGCTTTCTGCTCTATTCAAAACTGAAGTGAGCTTTGTCAATAAAATTTTGTCCTAACTTGTGGCATATATTTTTTAGGCAGCAGTTCTTTTAATAAGAGAGGGGACGTAAGATTTTGTGGAAAATGCATTCACTTTTGGGCGGTGCCTGTGGCTCAAGGAGTAGGGCACCAGCCCCATATACCAGGGGTGGTGCGTTTGAGCCCAGCCCCGGCCAAAAATGCAAAAAAAGAAAAAAAAAAGAAAATGTATTCACCTTTCATCTCCTATCCAAGCCAATCTCTTGGTGCTTCTTTTCTGACCTTTACATATAAGGTTATATTAAATATTTTATAATCATTTTAATGTAGTTTATATTATAAAAATATATTATTACACATGGATCTCTATAAAAATATCTGTATGAGAAATGAGAAAACAATTTATTGGTGAAGAATAAAATGAAATGAAGAAAGTTAAACGGAAACGGGAAAGTTTGGTCTATTAAAAAACCAAAACTCATATCGAAGCCATATCTGATGACTACAGAATCAGCGCCACGTTCTGGGGGTGGAGAGCAGCCTGGCCCAGCCACCTAGAGCTGTGTGACCTTGGGCAAGCTAGAAAACCTCTCTGTGCCTGTGTTTTCTTGTCAGTTAAATAGGTATTTATGACAGTATGCTTTAGAGTTGAGTTCACATCAATAACGTACTTCTTGAAAGTTCTGTCTGTAGTTAAGTATATGTGTTAACATAGCCTGGTTAGCATTGCAGCATTTAGCAAGGCCTAATTGTGTTAGTTAGTGAGCACTATCTAACATTTACTGTAAATGGGGATGATATTAGGAAAATACTGGTCTTCAGTTCAGCAACTCAAGTAGCCCTTATGTGCTTTCTGGGAAAAACCCTTCAGTGGCCCTCCAGGGCCTCAGGATGAGGCCTAAGCCCTGAGCTGGGCTCAGAGTTCCTGGTGAGTGGCTGCTGGCTGCCCACCTGCCCACCCTGGTTCTCTTTCCCTGCTTGCCCAGGCTCCTGGGGGGAGGCCCTCTCCCTGCTCTGGAGTCCTGAGCTCAGTCAGACGCACCACCTCCGTCCTTCTCTGCATGATCTGACCTTTGTGCCTGAGCCAGTGCAGACTGATTCCCTGACGCCGAGGCTGGGGGTCCATTTTTATTCCGGGTGTGGCCTCTCACATAGAGATGGAATTGTATTTGACTGTCAGTACCTTTCTGATCTTGATCAAGTCCTGTAAAAGGTAAAGGTTAACCAAGGAAAATATCCCTCCTGCACTGAGAATTCACCAGACAGAGATAGTGCGACTTGCCCACGAAAGCAAGTTCAGCCAAAACTCCTGGCAGTGAAATATCTTTTTTTTAGCATATATGGGGAAAGCACCCATGTGAAGCAAGCTTTGCCTCTCTTAAGCTGGGTCTCCATATGACACTTCAGTGAAGTATGGTGTATGACACACATCCGGGGTAAAGGATCAATGCTATAAACTAACTTTTTTTTTAAGTTGTTGCTTTTAACCGCGCCTAGTCTCACCTCATCACAGTATTGCTGGTGGAGCCAACATAGATGGCTCCTTTCCTAAATCCATAGCTAGTAGAGTTAAAATCTCTGGTATTACAGAGTCTCTTCTAAACTGAGAAGTTGCCAACAAAAAGATTTTATGATTTACCAGCCAAAGTAAGTTAACACCGAGAAATTTGTCTGTAAAACGTGTTATTTTAGATTTTCCAAAAGAAAGTATCAATGGGAAGAAAGTTCTACAGAAACTAGCAAGCTGCTGGAGGATGATGGTCAGTGGTCCGATGATGGTCAGTGGTCCTGTGGTCAGTGTCTCTTTATAATTTAATCAAATTCTCCCCCCCCCATTTGCTTATGATAAATTCCCAGAATTCATATAACTTGAGTCACTCTCAGCCAACAAAAAACAAAATTTTTTACATTAAGGCTGCCTTAATTTTATCTCCAAAAAGACAATTAATGTAAAACATCTGTTTCTAGATGGTCTAAGTTTCTTGGGACTGGATAGATTTACTCTTTCATTTGTTCTAGATTTCCTGGATTATTTGCAGGGTCATTCACTTTACTTTAGATTTATGACTTGGTGGGAATTCTCAATATAACAGAGAAAATAGCAGGAAGGTGGTTGCCATCAACCCTGAGACTAGAATAACACTAAAACAGATTTATATGGGAGCCAGTTTAAATTTAAAATAAGCAACTTTCAAAGTATTATTTCGTTAGGGTTTGGTTAATGTGTTTAATTAACCATCTCTCCAGAAATAATCTATTTACTCTAAAATAATAACAAATACAGGAAAAATATCAGAGAGTTAATACTGGATTTCAGTAAGTTATAAGAATTCTTTGGAATGAATCTTTCCTTAGACGGGAGAGATAAAGATGATGATGGCTATGGAAACTCTGTATTACCACATAACTTCCTTTAACTCTCCCAACTCAGTGAGATTGATATAATTGTTCTAGTTTATAGAGGGAAATTGAGTTTAGTAAAATTTCAGTTAATTTGCACTATTTCATGCCACACATATATTGCCAAGGTGAAAATCAAAGTGTGTTTGATGATGGGTGGTGCCTGAGGCTCAAAAGAGTAAGGAGGTGGTGGGTTCAAACCCCAAAACTGCAAAAAAAACACAACCACCACCAACAAAAAAGTGTGTTTGATGGGGACTTCTTGTTTTTACTAGTCTTCTGGAAAACACATTTATCTAAATGTACTTAGTGTTGTTATGTGTGTATTATTTACTTGTATCATCTTTCAAACAAGGAATGGTATTTTATAAAAATTGTATAAGACACTTTATAAGAACATCAGTTAACAAAAATAATGTAAATATATGTAGGAAGAAAGAAGAAATATATGGAAAGCGCCTATCAAGAAACTCTATCATCAACGCTAAAGCAATTGGGTAGGAAACTCAAGCATAAGTTTCAGTTACACAGCACTCATTTCCTGCTAGAAAACCTGTCAGTTCATCAGGAAATTGGCTTTTTTTCTTCTGAGTCTGGAGTGTGAGTGAACCTGGTCTTGGTAGTGTTTTGTTTAAATGATGCCATGAACAATAATCTTAGTTTTCAAAGGATACGAGAGAGACTGATGTTCATTTGCTGGCTCTTGTATAAGTCACCATAGAAGGCCACGTGTGTAATGTTAGCAAAGCCTTCAAACTTGTTTTTATTTCTTTTCAGCAGCAACAGAAACTCCCATTCAAAAGAAATCACAGTGGCAGCCCCAGTACATGAAAAGCAGGTAGCAACAGTTCCTCAGTTTCCCGGCTGTGTTTTTCTTTTCTTTTTTATATTTCTTTCTTTTTTTTTTTTATTAAATGATAGCTGTATACACTAATGCAAACATGGGGTATAGTATAGTGTTTTCATATATAATTTGAAATACTTTCATCAAGCTGGTTAACATAGATTTCATGTCATTTGCTTAGTCATTGTGTCAAAACATTTATATTGCTGCTGTAAGCTTCTTTGTTTATTGTTAGTTTCTTTAATTTTAGCCATTCTAGTAGAAGAATTTTACCTCCTTGAGGTTTTAAGTTGCATTCCCCTTGCAACAAATGATCATGAACATTGATGCTAATTTCTGGTTCTCTTATTTCTGTCCTTTCTGAGTTTGTTTCAATTCATTGGTTGTAGGCCATGTTTTATGACTTGTTAGTATATTTAGTGATTTTGTACTATAGGCTAGACATTGACATTGTTATCTTCATTCCTGGGTAATGAATTTTGTTGTATCCATTGAAACATTATTGGACTTTGTATGACAGAAAGTTCACTTACTTGTGGATTTGTTAATCCATTGAGACTTGTTTTAGAACTCTTCTAGAATGGGTGAATGCCTTTATTTCAGGGACACTTCGGTTATGTGTTTTAGTATGGCCCTTCTGTGGTCTATATTAATTTCTCCATATATTCAATGAGATCTCTCCACCCTGAGAAGAGCTCATAAAAATTACTGGTCCCATGTGATCTTCAGGAATTTTTATTTTACTCAACCTAAATACATTTTTCTTTAAGAGGTTCTCTCCTGACCTCATGGGCTTTACCCTGTGCATACACCAATTGTTAATTCAGACAAGACTCAGGAGGGTTCTTGTGCAGGCATCTAGATGTTCTTGTTCTCATAGTTTTCTCCTCTCTAGGATTTCGCTCTTAAAAATTTAGCTTATTCAGCCTGTTTCAACTCACATCTCTGTCTCCTCAACTCCATGAGGTACATAGGCTAGAAATTGCCTCCAGCTAGAAAATACAGGATCATCTTTTTTTTTGAGACAGAGTCTCACTATATTGCTCTGGGTGCAGTGCTATGGCATCACAGCTTAGAGCAACCTCAAACTCTTGGGCTTAAGCAATTCTCTTGCCTCAGCCTCCCAGGCGCCCACCACAGTGCCTGGCTATTTTCTTATTGGAGTTGTCATTGTTGTTTAGTTGTCCTGGGCAACGTTTGAACCTGCTAGGCTTGGTGCATGTGGCTGGAGCTGTAACTGTGCTATGAGTGCCCAGCCAGGTTCATCTCATTTTTATCATCTTTCAAGGAAAACAATCTTACGTTATCTGTTCATTTATTTTTCTGTCTAAAAATAGTTGTTTTCTATATTTTGCCTGGTGGTTTTAGTTATTTTGGGGAGGTTAATTTCTAACTTGGTACTCCCTTGTGAAACAAAATTGATTTAAAGTGTTTGAAACAGGTTACTAAGCCATTAAACAAATGCCATTATCTCTTTTGAAAACTAGATAGCACTTTGTAAAGAATGTTTTACAGAGGACCTGTGGAGGACAAAAGGAGAAAAGTGCCAAGGGTGTGATATCTCAGAATCAGTTAGAGTGGCTTTGCTTTATCCTGTGGTACATTGGTCATTCTGGAAAAATGGCTTAAAGAATGACATCTGTTGTTTTAAAAGATTGAACATTATTGACTTTGGAGAGAAAAATGTAAATTTATGCATAAAGTGGTAAAATATGGCTATCTATCTTTTTTTTTTTGGCTGGGGCTGGGTTTGAACCTGCCACCTCCAGCATATGGGGCCGGCGCCCTACCCTTTGAGCCACAGGTGCTGCCCCATGGCTATCTATCGAAAAGACTTTTAATGTTAAAATGTTGTAAAGTTGAGTGTAATGATTAAAAAGTGATGTAACACTAGTATATCTTTAGGGATGGTTTATGATAATCAATAGAAAAATGACTTCTTTGGTCCACCTTTATTTTGTGAGTTTTTTCCCCCTTTCTGGTAATTATCCAAGAAATAATTGGTTGTCCCAAGAACTATGAAAAAATTTGAGGAATTTCAGATGAGCTGAAAAGGAATTGAGAATTCAGTGTATCTCTTCCAAAAGGCTAACAAAAGGAAAACAAATACAATATGAGAGAAAAGAGTATTCATTGTTTTTAAGAATGAAGGTACGTTACCACAGAAAATGATAGATAATATCTCAACAACTCATATAGATAGGTGCAAGCATAACTATAGTTTGCTTACAGGAAGACATAAAGGCACAAAGACTGTGATTATATGATTTTTAGGAAATCATTGAACAACCATATATATTGATAGCTACAGAATAATTAAAGCCAATAACTGGATAATCTGATCCCATCCTTTTCTGAAATGACCATGTTATCGATTTAAATATTACATTTTTTCTTGTTACCTATATGAAGCTACTTATTTTTAAGTTGTGACCAAATTTTCTGAAGTATTTATTTCCTTTTTTCTGAATCACCAGCGTGATGGTAATACATGTCACTGTGATAAAGGAATGTGTTCTTATGTTCAGTCTTCCAAACTAGGTTTCTTAAGTTATAGGCTTAGTGCCTATTGCTCTGTTGCTAAGATTTATAAACACAATTGTAAGTCTGTAACAAGATGAATCAGACAAGTTCAAATGAGTAGGGTAATTCTATTTCCCCTGTACTTATCTCTACTGTGAGTAGAGGAGGGACAAGATTATGCCCTTTAGTTATCTCTACTCTGAGTAAAGGAGGGATAACAGCCAATCGCCTACCCTGTAATCCATAAAACTTCCAAGGAAAAAATTGTTTCCATTCGTCGCTTTTACAGCGCCAGTAATACTATGCTTTTCATACTATTATGGCTCAAGGGAATGATTCCATGGCATGCATGTGATAGCAAATTTAATTTAAAAGTAGTCTCTTTACAACTTTGCAGACATTCCGTAAGGATTTACCAATTGGAAAACTATCCTTTTAAATTAAAAAGTCTCTAAATGGTGATTGTGTCTCTGAGATTCTGGCTAAAGACAGATAATTATCATCGTCACCACATGATGAAGACAACACAGATTTTGCCCCGTTTCATTGAGGATTACACTTTAAAAAAACATTCTAAGCTTTATTATTTGTATAACGATTATAAGTGTTTGAGGTTTTAAATTCCGCACGTTCTCTTGGAAGTAAATTGTAATGAGAAGAGAAAAAGAGATAATGACAGAGGACAAGAAAAAAAAGTACACGCTCGGTAATTTACAGTAACGCATTATCTAAGTGAAGTAAACATCCAATTAACATAGTTAAGTAGATAAATTAAGTGATTCCTTAGTTAGGTGTTCAGAAACTTTAGGTCTTAAGAAACTTAAAGCTAGAATGAATCTCCTTTGAAAAGGCTGGGGATATTTCTCATAAAAATCATTTTTATTCACTTGAACAAAATATACTGCAGTTGTATTAATCTATAAAATACGTTCACATTTCTAATATTGAGTGAAATGTTTGTAGACAAGGATAGCATGTAGCTCTTTTTAGGAAGTTGTCTTTATTATATCCAATTTAGTTTTTATGTATAGGATGTACCATAAAGAGATATCGTGGAAAATTTTATTTAATTCACTCTTTCCAATGTCAGCACTCTTGCCTAAGTCTCCATCACTTCACACCTAGAGTACTGCAATAATTCCTAATTTTTTTTTTTACTTTTACTTTTCCCTATCTAATTCGGTAAGATAAGCTTCCTCAAATGTCACTTTCATCACACCTTGCTCTCTAACTACCAACCCTTACTGCCAACTGAATGGAGTCCAAATTATTTTTTGTTGGCATTTCAACCCCTCTGTAATCTGGCTTCACCTTGCCATCCCAGTCTCCGGGTGTTTCCTAATAGCCCATTACCCACTCTAATTAGGCTCTTTCCCACCTCCTCCACACAGCGCTGCATACTTGGCCGACTCTGCACTTCTGCTTCTAAAGCTTCCTTCACCTGGAATAACCTCACTTTCTATCTTTTACCTTCTTTCTTTTCCATCCTTCAGGGATCATCTTTTGTCCCGCTTAAGTGAACCCTCTGGCATACACCTGCCGTGCGTAGCCCTTCTCGTCTGGCTGTCGGCAGTATCTGCTATGTGCTATGGTACATTTTCTCATCAATTCCCAGATGCAATTAAAAACCCTTTAATATCTTTAAATGGTATTTATTTTATGATCAGCAGCATGTCATGAATTGATTGAAAGTGTTTTTCCTTTCTAACCAGCACATAAAATAATAGTGCATTTTACAATTTATGGTATCTTAAAGGGTTGAAAAATCAATGTGTACTATATATTTTTTATGGTTTTCTAATGATTTTCTGTATGTGTAGTATGTTGCTCAGCAACATTATAAATTTTACTGCCATGAAGTTTTTCTTTTTACCCCTGTAGAATATCTCACAGCACCAGGTATGTAGTTGAGCTTTCTAAATTTAATTAGTAAAACTATTTCAGTTAAATTAAATTTAATAAACACAATGATATGTTTGATTAGAAAAATGCTTTTGTGAATTATTGTTATTTTTCTTCTTTAAAAAAAAATTCTCACCGAAGTATTGTATACATATAGAAAAGTGCACATAAGCTTGTAGCTTAAATGATTTCACAAACTCAACACAACCTGGGTAGCCAGCGCTCAGATTAAGAAACTTTACATTGCCAGCATTCCAGAAACCCTCCTTCATTCAGCCTTCTGGTCACAAGGGGAATCATTATCCTGGCCATGAAAAACATCTATTAATTTGACGATTTTTTTTCTTTGCATAAATGAAATAATGCAGCATATACCCTTGATTGTCTAACTTCTTTTTTTCAATATTCTATTTTTGAGATTTTACCACATCATTAGAGTATAGATTGTTCATTCCATTATGTTTAGTATTCCATTTTATGCATATGCCACAATATATTCCTCCTTCCACTGTTGACATATATACATAGGTCAATTCCACTTTGAATCTAATGCACATAGTACTGTTCTGAACATTCTAGGACAAGCCATTCATTATACATATGTACTAATTTCTCTTGATTATGAATCTAGGAGCAGGAATGCTAGATCATGGGGTATGATTTTTTTTCACCTTAGAAGATACCATCAAACCTTTTCTCAAAATTGTTTCAATGTACATTTCCATTTCTTGAGTAATACCCCCAAAGCACAGGCAACCAAAGCAAAATTGGACAAATGGGATCACATCACACTAAAAAGCTTTTGCATAGCAATGGAAACAATCAACAAAGTGAAGCAACAGCCCAAAGCATGGGAGACAATATTTATAGCTATTCATCTGACAAGGGATTAATAAGTGGAATACATAAGGAACTCAGTAGGGAAAAATCAAATAATCTGATTAAAAATGAGCAAAAAATCTGCATAGGCATTTCTCAAAAGAAGACATACAGGCATATGACAACATGTTTAACATCATTAGTCATCAGAGAAATGCAAATCAAAACCACAGTGAGATATCATCTCGCTCCAGTCAAAATGGCTTTTATCCATTAAAACAGGCAGTAATGAATGCTAACAGGGATATGGAGGAAAGAGAACCCTCATACACTGTTGATCGGAGGGCAAATTAGTGCAAACACTATGGAAAACCGTATGGAGGCATCTCAAAGATACTAAAACTAGAGCTAGCATATGACCCAGCAATCCTCCTGCTGAGTATATGTGCAAAAGATGGGAATTCAGTATATCAGAAAGTTATCTGCACTCCCATCTCTATTGCAGCACTATTCCCGATAGCCAATATTTGGAATCAAACTAAGTGTTCATCAACAGATGAGTGGATAAAGAAACACAGTGTAATATTATACATGTGCAAGAAGAATGAAACCTTGCCATTTGCAACAACATGGAAGGAACTGGAGAACTTTATGTTAAGTAAGATAAACCGGGCATGGTAAGATAAGTCTCAGATGTTCTCACTCATATGTGGGAGGTAAATATTAAAAACAACTGATCTCTTGGAGACAGAGAGTAGAATGATTATTACCAGAGGCCAGGGAGGGTAGCAAGGAAAGGCCAGGGAATAAAGTGAGGATGGTTAATGGGTACAAAAATATAATTGGATGGTTAGATAGAATGAACAATATTTGATAGCACAAGGTGACTATTATCAACAATAAGTTAAGGCATACTTTAAAATAACTAAAGGAGTGGAACTGGAATGTCCCTAACACAAAGAAATGTTCAATACCTGAGATGAGGACTACCCCAATTACTCTGATTTGATTAATTCACATTGTAGGCCTATATCAAGTCATCATATATACCCTATAAATATATACAATAATTCTGTACCCATAATCATTAAAAATAAGACCTTAAAAAGTTTATAATCTCACCAGCTGTATATAGGAATCCTAGCTGTTCTATATTTACCTAACATTTTCATTTTAGTCCTTCTGTAGATGTGTGTCATTATTTTATTTATTTCTTATATAAACTTTAAAAACTTCTTCCAAGGGCTAGGCATGATACTTACGCATGTAATCCTAGCACTCTGGAAAGCTGAGATGGGAGGATTGCTTAAGTTCAGGAGTTTGAGATCAGTCTAAGCAAGAGCAAGACCTGTCTCTATAAAAAATATGAAAATTATCTGGGTGTGATGGCATATGCCTGTAGTCTTGGCTACTTAGGAGGTTGAGGCAGGTGGATTCCTTGAGCCCAAGTGTTTGATATTGCAGTAAGCTATACTGATAACGTAGCAAGATTCTGTCTCAAAGAAAAAAAATTTTCCAGCATAATTTTTGGATTTTATTTCAGAAATGTGTTGATGGTTTTAGAATATAAGCATGCAAGAACTTAATTTTCTATTTCTTAGTTTTTTAGAGAGTATCACTCTGTTGCCCTGGGTAGAATGCCATAGCATCATAGCTCACAGCAACCTCAAATTCCAGGGCTCAATTGTCCTGTTGCCTCAGCCTCCCAAGTAGCTGGGACTCCAAATATCCACCTCATGCCCAACTATTTTTAGAGATGGCATCTCATTCTTGCTCAGGCTGGTCTCGAACTCCTAAGCTCAGGCAATCCACCTGTCTCTGCCTCCCAGACTCATTTTGGGTACTGTAGTTTGGGCTGTTTCTAGTGAATTCTTTCTGTTGATATTTAACTGTAATTACTTTTGGCTTTGTAGAAATCTACTGAACATTTTATTTAGTTTCCAGTGTTATCTATTTGGCATTACTAACTTTTGAGTCACAGAATTAGTTATGTTAATTCCTGGGAGTTGGCAGTAACTTAGTTAACTTTTTGGTGATTGGTTCTTCTGGATTGATATAATTTGTTGTTTTTTGTTTATACTTATGTAATTAATACCAGTGTTCTTTACTGGGCAAACAAAATCTGAAATAAAACATTTGAGCTCCACTGATGCTGTACTATCTCCTGTAGAGACACATATGTTGCAAGTGAAAGCCATGGTTTGAAATCTTTGCATTAAATTTATAATAAAGTAATAGTTCTTATTGATTTTTTATATGTCCCAGGATAGTTTATGTATTGAAAGTACTAGATAATTAGCCAATAATTCCATTTCTCTAGCTTGTGATCACTGAGAGAAATACCATAATTTTTCTTGGCAATATTCTTTCCTACTTAGGAATGTTTAGGCCAAGACATTTGGTTTCTAACTGATATGTAAAACTATATTTTTCAATTACTCGAAAATTAAAGATGCTGACTTTAGTAGTTTTGTTTCCAGAATTTTGTACAGACTGTGTGGCTAATTATAATAATAATTAATTAAGGTTCCAAAATGAGAGAGGTCTATTCCTTGCTATTTATCTCAATGTTCTATTTATAAAACAAGGCCTTGGAAAATAACCAAGGGATCAATGCAGTAGTTTTATGGAACCGACAGTGACTTCCACAGATCTTCAGGGGGAGGTCTGCCATCTCACATGGCATGTGAGAACTTTCACGCTCTTCCAATTTCTTCCCACCTCACAGACACACCAGCCATGACGCTCTGTATGTTTCTGTTATGGCACGGTACATCCTCGATGCCTTTGAACATGTTATTCCTTCTGTCCCAAATGCTCTGCCTCTGCTTATCCATTTGACCCCTGTTCATTCTTCAGTCCTCAATCTTGAGTATGAATGATCACCTTTCCAGATAAAAACCAGAGTTGCCCATATTCTTTGCAAATACATCTGATGTATACTTTATTATGGCATTTATTACAGTCCTGTTATTTGTTTATATGTCTTTCCCCGTGGACTGTAAACCCTTAAAATAGCCTTTCCACTCTTGACCCCTGGAAAATATTGTCTGCTACAGAATCTGTCTCCTGTTTGCTGTCTGGCTTTTAGAGATAAGATCCCTCATTTATAGCTTTATAGCTATATAACTTTAATTCTATTATAGCTATATAGCTTTCATGCCATTAAAGCTAGAATATATTTAACCCATTGCCTCCCTTTCAGACTATAAGCATTCACTTTTCCTCTTTATTCATGTTGAAGATTGCAGGAGACTATGTTTCCACCCCACCCACTCCTCAAGGTGATCATATGAAATGGGGTAAACAAGCAGAATTCTTTCCCTGAGAATCATCATAGTATTATAGATGGCAAAACTGAATTACAAACTAGAAATGGCCTTCTGTCTCTCAAGTTATTTCATATTTACCCAACTTAGACACTCAGGCAGTGAGATTGGAAGCTAGTGGGCCTCCCCTACAGAGGGGACTTTCACCTAGATAGGGAACAGTACACAGAGAGAGCTAGAGTGCTTCATGTGAATTAGCCCAAAGAAGAGACAGAGACAAAAATCACTGTGTGTAGTGACTCTGGTCCTGGATAATCTTGGGCAATGGATTCATTAAGGTGAGTCACTTTACCCCCACAAGGAGGAGCAAGTCAGGAAGCTGGGAGAGGAGCCTGAATTGTTCATGCCCCTACCTCTAGAGGCAGGCTATCAGAACCATATTTGTGGTCTGAAAAGGGGTGAAGACTTGGAAATTTACTAAAAGCAAAAATAACAATGCCGATTAAAACATAAGGATTTTTTTTTAAAGCTAGAATGAAATGGTTCCTAGCTTGTAGGGACATTGCTAGATGGTCAGGGTCTCAGTGAGCCCTGGTCTCAGCGCTGCTGTGGAGTTTTGTAGGTTCTGCATCCAAGCAACAAGCTGTAGATTGCAGACTTTAGAGTCTAATCGCAGTTACTTAAACTGGCCTCTGGTCAGTTACCCAACCATCAGTCTAAGAATGTGATTATATCTTTAGCTGCTACCAAGCAAAGAAGACAGTAAAATTTGCTAATGTCTGGTCTTCATGTGGTTGCCAAAAAAAAGAATTTAACTTTGATGGTTGTCATTTGATAATTGTGGTAAATGGGCAAGGAATTCTCAATTAACAGGTCAACCAAAGAATGGGGCCAGATGTAGGTTTCCTGAGAAGGTGACCCTCTTTTTTGCAGACCTCTCCTTCAAAGCAGCAGTTCTCAACCTGTGGGTCATGATCCTTTTTTTCCATTTGTAACAACGTGGCAATTAGGAAGGTTGAGAAGCACAGCTTCAAACGCTGTCAGAAAGGGAGTGGAATGTGCTCACAGAGTTACAAATGGAGGGAGAATTTTGCAAAAGTAATATATTTAAGCTGTGATGGATAAAGACCACTGTTTTCTTCAATTCCCACTTTTCCTCCAGCCTGTGTCTCTTTGACTGTGACTATATCAGAGTCCTTGGGGTGATCTTGGCTAGTTTTTTGGATCCAAATTCCTAGAAATACTACAAATACCAATATAGCTGTGTATGGAGTTGAAAATTTTAAGCATCCCAGATAAGAATTAAAAAAAATTTTTTTTTTTGGTAAATGATACTAGAGAAAATAATGAATCAGCTCTCTATCTCATCTGTAGCAAATATTAAATTTTTTTGCCATGGGACTGCAATAGGCAGCCAAATGAAGAGCAAAATTATCATAGACTCTTGTCAGGTAATAATAACAAAATAGTTATTAATTTCTAGACTTCATGAGATTTGTAGTTATTTGTCAGCTTTGTACAATTTGAAATGTATGTGAACTATTTTCTCACATTCAGGTAACTATTACTTTTGTACTTGTGATGTTGGATTTTGTAAGTATTTTTTTTAAAAGGGCTCTCATCATATAAGCTTTAGGTCCACACAATCTGAGTCTGTCCCTGAATAGGAGGCATTGGGGGGAACATTTATGTTCTGATATCTTTTGCTGAGGCATTGTTAGGCAGTCATTTAGATATGAACAGGGTGGATGATGGATATGGTTAGGCTCTTTAGGATTGGTTTGGGTCAGGCCGACCTGGGTTATTATGGGAATAAGGCTGATTAAGACCTTGCAGGTGGGATGTTATCAAAATCTTGCTGGTAGGTTGTTTACAAGATCTTGCATGTGGGTTGTTTTGAGACAGAGCTAATTAAGACCCTGGGAGACTTCTAAGAAGCAGCTGATAGTCCTCAAAGTTGTGTATGAAATGCAGAACTGTGTTTTCTATGGGGTCTGCAGTCACTAGGACAGGCCCCAGCTTGCTATACAAGTTGTTAATAAATGTTCTTTTTCTTGCTAAAATTTACTTGGTCTTTTCAATTATTTCAGTGACTACCTTGAGCCACTGCACTGCTCTAACCGTATCTCTCCATTGCTCTTCTATCAGAGATCCAAACCACCCCCTGCTCACAAACACCATATACTAGCAGTGAACCAAAGAGGATGTTATCCTAGTTTCTGGCAGCCAAGGCCAAATGGGTATGTGCTCTGATAGTTTGATTTTGGCCTTGTAAACTGTGTATCCAGCCCAGACTTCACGATTTGGTAAAGTTATTATACTTGAATATTTATCGACCTAATATAAAAACCCCTTTTCGGGCCATAAATCAGTTTCATTCTTTCTTCGGTGGTTAACGTACTGTGATAATTAGGTTTAAGGCAAACAGAAATAGCATTTATTCCAAAGACTGTAATAGGCCCTAGGTTGAATTTTTTTTCTTTTGTCCTCTCCCCTTCCTCAGTATATCTGTTGAATGTATCCATCACTTCTTGCCTCTGTTCCATCTTTGCTTCTCCATCTCTTCTTTTTCAGGCATCTAGATTATCTTTCGGTGTTTTGATGGGCCTGACTTTCTCTGCTTTAATTCATTGTTTTCATTTACTTTCCAAATTTGGACTCTTGCTTAGCTTTTCCCTTTTCCCCATAGAACACCTAAGACTTGTACAGTTCCCCATTATCATCTCTGGAGGGATGATTTAGTTATGGGAGCTAAAAATAGTCTTGCTGGAATTTACTAAAGATGTTTGGCAGCTGTGACTATTCACCTATGTTTTTGCTAACGTTGCTAGTCAAATTCAGGTTGTCATATAAATTGAAAAGGCCTTTCTAAAGATTAGAAGAGATCTGGAAAGAGTTAGTGTTAGTGAGATTTTTTTGTCTGGTGCCAGATTTTAAAAGCTGTATAATGTTGCATTTTTATCAACTCTGTAAAGTATTTCCCAATAAGTATAATCTACATTGATGGCTCCTTTTCTTGGCTGCCTGACACACATGCTACTAGCATTTGCACCTCATGGAACATCTGAAATTACTGAACCTTTAAAATCCTCCAATTTGTCTACGTATCAAATGCACATAAAGCTCTATAGAGTTGAATGTTTACTTCCTAAAGCTCCTTGTTTTTCAGGATATTATTAATTCTTAGCAGGCTATTAGGAAATATGAAGAATAAGATGAGATCTTGAGAACTCCACTTTAAGATCAACACAAAATCAGAGCACAGATATACAAGAGGCTCCTTTTAGGGGCTGAAGGGCCTAGAGGTCTGTGATACTTACCTGTAACTTGACTGATTGTGTTAAAATATCTAAAGGATATGTTAGCCAGAGGGAATGGAAATCAACAGGGAAGCCTAAGAACAGTCAAGTTGTTAAGGGAAATACTGGCAATGCCCACTCAAGTTCTGTCTTAAAGTTGGGGAGCTCTGGCCATCAGAGGTAGACTCTCTTTGTGGTCCCACTTGGCTCTGATTAGTGATGAAAAGGATTGTAGTCTATAGGTTAATGAGATTTTTTCATCCCATTGATAAAAGCATCTCATCTATTGTGAGATGATTATACTTCATCAAATTCTACTAAATGTTTATGCATCTAAATCACTTTCTCTATCTTATTTCCAAACTGAGCAAGCACATGATGGGAAAATGGATTTACATCTTTTTTTTTTGAGACAGAGCCTCAAGCTATCCCCCCCTGGGTAGAGTGCCATGGCATCACAGCTCATAGCAACCTCCAACTCCTGGGCTCAAGTGAGTCTCCTGCCTCCACCTCCCAAGTAGCTGGGACCACAGGTGCCTGCCACAACGCCTGGCCATTTTTTGGTTGCAGCCATCATTGTTGTTTGGAGGGCCTGGGCTGGGGATTCGAACCCACCACCTTAGGTGTACATGGCTGGCGCCTTAGCCGATTGAGCCACAGGCGCCAAGCCAATGGATTTACATCTTAAGTGGGGAATGCATCTCAAGCCAGGATACACCGTAAAAATTGGAGAGTCAAAATTGTACTTGAAATCTGTTTACCTACCCTTGAATTAACAGGACCTAGCAGCTCAAAATCCAGTATGGT
>CAUYQV010025509.1:0-11810 GCA_963574575.1 Galagoides demidoff | reverse complement strand
TGCAACCAAAAAAAAAAAAAAAATGGCCAGGCGTTGTGGCAGGCGCCTGTGATCCCAGCTACTTGGGAGGCGGAGGCAGGAGACTCGCTTAAGCCCAGGAGTTGGAGGTTGCTATGAGCTGTGATGCCATGGCACTCTACCCAGGGGGATAGCTTGAGGCTCCGTCTCAAAAAAAAAAAAAAAAAAAAAAAAACCAGAGGAGGAGGATACAGAGGTGTGTGTCTGCCCTCCCTTCTCTACATGGCCAGGAACTCAGTTTTACGGTTTTTCTGGGATACTCTTAGCCAAGAAAGGCCTATTCAGTCAGCAGGGGGTTTAGAATTTTATCTTTGGTTCACACATAGAAAGATATTCATAGCAATCCCTTATTCCCCCTTCACACTATAATATAATCCTTATCACAAAAAAGTAAATGACGTTACTGAATTATGTTAGCAAATGTAAACAACTAATGGAAACTCTTAACAGTATTTTAAGTCCTTCAATGCTTAAATCCAGTGAGTACTTGGAATTTGGGCTGGGTTATTTAAGGTAAAGACAGAAGTATACCCTCTCACCTGCCACCATTCTCAGAATGTCTAGTATTTACCCAAAGTTAACAATCACATTTTATTTAACAAGCAAACATTTTGTTAAACAACAAGCAGAAGCTCCAAGTCTGACAGATAAAATGCTCTTTCTCAGGGACTTTGCTCACACTGGCTACTTGGCCTAGAACACACTCCAGCCCAAATCTCCACTGCAAACTCAACTTAACCAAGTCCTGGCAATGGCCCTGAGCATGTTCTAACCTTCCCCTAGCCCCTGGGAAAGTGAGACCCTCACTGGCAGGCACTCTCTGATGCCCTCCATTACTGAAGTATGATTCAAAACACCATACAATATGTCCCCACTCAATGGTATGTCATGTTTCACAGAGCACATCTCTGGTTTTACAGTATCCATGTGGTAGTCTTTGTGCTTGTTTGTTAATCTAGCTATTCACTAGATCAACCATCTAAAAAGAGGTTTCTGGGCAGTGCCTGTGGCTCAGTGAGTAGGGCGCTGGCCCCATATACCGAGGGTGGCAGGTTCAAACCCGGCCCTGGCCAAACTACAACAAAAAAATAGCCGGGTGTCATGGTGGGTGCCTGTAGTCCCAGCTACTCAGGAGGCTGAGGCAAGAGAATCACCTAAGCTCAAGACTGGAGGTTCCTGTGAGCTGTGATGCCACAGCACTCTACCAAAGGAAACAAAGTAAGACTCTATCTCTAAAAAATAATAATAAATGAATAAATAGGCTCGGCGCCTGTGGCTCAACTGGCTAAGACACCAGCCGCCTACACCTAAGGTGGCGGGTTCGAATCCCCAGCCCGGGCCCACCAAACAACAATGATGGCTGCAACCAAAAAATGACTGGGCGTTGTGGCGGGCACCTGTGGTCCCAGCTGCTTGGGAGGCGGAGGCAGGAGACTCGCTTGAGCCCAGGAGTTGGAGGTTGCTATGAGCTGTGATGCCATGGCACTCTACCCAGGGGGATAGCTTAAGGCTCTGTCTCAAAAAAAAAAAAAAAAAAAGAATAAATAAAATAAAAAGAGGTTTCTTGGCTCAGCGCCTGTAGCTCAGTGAGTAGGGCGCCAGCCACATTCACCAAGGCTGGTGGGTTCAAACCCAGCCCAGGCCTGCTACACAACAGTGACAACTGCAACCAAAAAAAATTGCCAGGTGTGGCTTCAGTTGTTTGCAGGCAGCCGGGAGTTTAGCTGTGCCTCCGACTCCAGCTCTCCTCCCCATTTCCCTCTAACAATGGCTCTGAAAGAGAATGCCTACCTCTGGTCCTACAGCTGGCAGACAGCACCATCTGGCCTGAGCATCCTGCCCCAGTGAGTCCTCAGGAAGGACCCTGTCACCCCATCTGCATTTGTGCTTATGAGCCACTGCAACATCTAGCCCACAGCTGCCCCTAGCCAGAAGGTGATGGAAAATAGCAGTCCTTCTCAATAACACGGTCCTTCACAATTGATGACTTTGAGATTGGGTGTCCTCTAGGCAGAGGCAAGTTTGGGGCTCAGCACCTGTGATTCAAGTGGCTAAGGTGCCAGCCACATACACCTAAGGTGGCGGGTTCGAATCTAGCCTGGGCCTGCCAAACAACAATGATGGCTGCAACCAAAAAATAGCCGGGCGTTGTGGCAGGCGCCTGTGGTCCTAGCTACTTGGGAGGTGGAGGCAGGAGACTCACTTGAGCCCAGGAGTTGGAGATTGCTATGAGTTGTGATGCCACAGTACTCTACCCAGGGGGACAGCTTGAGGCTCTGTCTCCAAAAAAAAAAAAAAAAAAAAAAGGCAAGTTTGGAAATGTGTACTTGGCTCGGGAAAAGAAGAGCCATTTCATCGTGGCACTCAAGGGTTTCTTCAAGTCTCAAATAGAGAAAGAGGGTTTGGAGCATCAATGGCGCCGGGGAGATTGAAATCCAGGCCCACCTACAGCATCCCAACATCCTGTGTCTCTACAACTATTTTTATGATCAGAGGCAGATCTACTTGAGTCTGGAGTATGTGCCCAGGGGAAAGCTCTACAAGGAGCTGCAGAAGAGCCATATTTTTGATGAGCAGTGAACAGCCATGATCATGGAGGAGTTGGCAGATGCTCTGATGTACTGTCGTGGGAAGAAGGTGATTTACAGAGATATATAGCCAGAGAATCTGCTCTTAGGGCTAAGGGAGAGCTGAAGATTGCTGACTCTGGCTGGTTTGTGCATGCCCCCTCCCTGAGGAGGAAGACAATGTGTGGCACCCTGGACTACCTGCCCCCAGAGATGATTGAGGGGCGTATGCACAATGAAAAGGTGGATCTGTCGTGCACTGGAGTACTCTGCTACGAGCTGCTGGTGGGGAACCCACCCTTCGAGAGTGAATCACACAAGACCTACTGGCACATCATCAAGGTGGACCTGAAGTTCTGTGCCTGCAGGAGCTCAGGACCTCATCTCCAAGCTACTCAAGCATAAAACCTCAGAACGGCTGTTCCTGGCCCAGGTCCCAGCCCACCCTTGGGTCCAGACCCATTCTTGGAGGGTACTGCCTCCCTCTGCCCTTCAGTCTGTCCCGTGATGGTCCCTGCCTTTCACTAGGCTGTGTCTGTGTTTGTATGTCTATGAATCTGTAGGGGGAAGAAGGGGTCGTGGCCTGTCCCTTTGTCTGTCTTCTACCTCCTTTTCATTTAATAAAGGCTGGTGCTTTGTGTAAAAAAAAGAAAAAAAATAGCCAGGCATTGCGGTCAGTGCCTGTAGTCCTGACTACTTGGAAGGTTGAGGCAAGAGAATCACTTAAACACAAGAGTTTTGAGGTTGCTGTCAGCTGTGATGCCACAGCACTCTACCAAGGGCAACATACTAATGACTCTGTCTCTAAAAAAAAAAAAAAGAGTTTTTTTCAAGCATTATCATGTACTGCCTCTGGGCAGAGAAAGTAAACAAGAAAAGTGAGGTTCCCTCTCTCACGAGTGTTTGTCAACTGGAGACGACAAATTAAACAGACTAACAAAATCTGTTACCTCTGGAAATGACAGGGTACTTACTTACAGTGGGCCGAATGATAGTCCCCAAAAGATGTGTCCACACCCCAATTCCTGGAACCTCCAAATGTAACCTCATTTAGAAAAAGATCATTGCAGTACTAATTAAGCTCAGGATCTGGAGAAGAGGAAATCATCTTTGATTATTTAGGGGGCAATCCAATAACAAGAGTCTGTTTAACAGACACCCAGAGGAGAAGACACACAAAGAAGGCCATGTGAAGATGGCAGAGTGAAGCAGCCATAGCCAGGAGGCCAACACCTACCAGCAGCTGGAAAAGGCAGGGAAGGATCCTGCCCTAAAGCCTTCAGAAGGAGCACGGGCACCTTGATTTTGGACAGCTGGCCTCCAGAAATATGACAGAGTAAGTTTCTATTGTTTTAAGCTATATATAGTGTGATAATTTATTAAAGCAGCCACAAGAAACTAGTATAGGTGCTCGGCACCTGTAGCTGTGCAGCTAGGGTGCCAGCCACATACACTGAAGCTGGCGGTTTCAGACCTGGCCCAGACCTGCCGAACAACTACAACAAAAAAACAGCTGGACATTGTGGTGGGCGCCTATAGTCCCATACTTGGGAGGCTCAGGCAAGAGAATAACTTAAGCCCAAGAGTTTGAGGTTGCTGTGAGCAATGATGCCATGGCACTCTACCAAGGGTGACATAGTGAAACTCAAAAAGAAAGACTAGTATAGTGCTGCAATCTGCCACCTGTCCCTGAAATCCACTCTCCATCCTGCTCTGTGACCCAGGAACCAACTGGCTGAACTATATCGACAACTTCAATGGGCCATTTGCCCTCAGGTTCATGTTAGGCTTAGCAATAGGGACCAAGGGTACGAGGAGGATGAAATGGGGTAGGGGATTTGTTCTTTCTGTCCCCTCCCTGAGAAGTGGCTGAAGATGGCCCAGGACCTTCCTCCCCCAAGCTTTTCCTTCATCCACCCAGGGCAGCCCTCCATCTCTGGGCCCTCCACTCCCTGCCCAGTCCTTGGGCTTGGAGGTGAGATGTGCATGACTGTAACCAGTCCTTTAGGAGTCTCTATGCTGCCCTTCCCTGCAAAGAATCTCCTTTCCAACTCCTCAGATCTCCCAAGCTGAATGTGCAGTGTCTCATCAGAAACCTGACTGATATAACTGGAAAGATTTCAGATGAAGTGAAATGACATTTGAACTCATAACCACTCTTTTGGTGGGGACTTCTAAGCTGCTGAAGAGCAGAACTACGGCCAGGCATGATGGCTCATGCCTGTAATCCCAGCACTCAGGGAGGCTGAGGATTACCTAAGCTCAGGAGTTCAAGACAAGCCTGAGCAAGAGTGAGAGCCCACCTCTAAAACTAACCAGGCATTGTGAGTCCCAGCGCTTGGGAGGCTGAGGCAAGAGAATCACTTATGTCCAGGAGTTTGAGGTTGCCATGAGCTATGATACTATGGCACTCTACCAAGGGTGACAAAGTGAGACTCTGTCTCAAAAAAGAGTAGAATTGTGTCTTATTCATTGCCCTGTGTCCAAAACCTAGCACAATACCCAGGCCAACAAAGGCACATCCCTAACTACTTGCCCAATTTCAGCAGTAAGACTCTTGTTAGCTGAGGCCTAAGGCCACTGTCTATCAATAATTGTTAAAATCTTGCTAAACTTGGCTCGGTGCCTGTGGCTCAAGCAGCTAAGGCGCCAGCCACATACACCTAAGGTGGTGGGTTCGAATCCAGCCTGGGCCTGCCAAACAACAATAATAGCTGCAACCAAAAAATAGCCGGCTGTTGTGGGGGGTGCCTGTGGTCCCAGCTACTTGGGAGGCTGAGTCAGGAGACTCGCTTGAGCCCAGGAGTTGGAGGTTGCTGTGAGCAGTGAAGCCATGGCACTCTACCCAGGGGCTCAGCTTGAGGCTCTGTCTAAAAAAAAAAAAAAATCTTGCTAAACTCTTCTAAGGATTAGCTTCTTTAAATGTTTATAGTAAGTTTTTAAACCGTAACATCATTACTGTTTATTACTACAAACAACCAGATGTTAACAGGGAAGCTACTTGCACTCTTCGTCTGACACAGCAGTGATAATGGTTTGGGCAGTGAAATATAATAGAAAAAGACTAAGATCTCGACAATGATGGCTCTAAAGCAAAACTACCCATTACTGCTGCAAAACATGAGACACATCAGATACAAAATGACTCTGCGCAATCCCTTTCTCTTCAGCTGATATTCAGCCCTTTCTCTCTTAGCATATCAGAATGTGAGAGTTTATTGTCATAGACTTAACAAAAAACCACTGTAATTTACATGTGTATTTTTAAAAACACTCATAAGCTTCCACACCTCAACTGTAGCTCATCCTGGCTGCAATATGCTTCAACACACAGGTTGGTTGGTTTACTGGTTTGTTCATTCATTCATTCATTCAAGAGACACTTAGGAAAGCATCTCTATGTGGGGGACTCTGGGGAGACAACACTCAAGAGACCATCCTCTATACACAAGGCTCTGAGAGCTGCATACTGCCCAACTCCAGGAGTCACCACTCTGTACTGCAGCAGCATAGTCGCTACATAGGTGCATATGCTCTCCAAATAAAAAGCAATGATAGAGAAAAAGGGGGGAATCAAAACTGAGGTGATTTTAAAGATTTAAGTAAGACAAGTTACTGGTGGTGACCTGAAAACTTCATTCTTCTCAGCATCTCCCACATTTCAACAATACTCACTAATATTTAGTAAGCATATAACTCACTCCAGAGATAAGGTATTAATGGCCAGACATGGTGGTACAGTCCCTTCTACTTGAGATGCTGAGGTAGGGGGATCACTTAAGCCCAGGAGTTGGAGGCCTGCCTGAGCAATATAGCAATACCACCATTCCTAAAAATAATCCATTAATTAAAAAAAAAAAATCCAAAACTGGCGAGGGCAATAGCTCACACCTGTAATCCTAGCACTCTGGGAGGCTACAGGAGGTGGTTCACTTGCGCTCAGGAGTTAGAGACCAGCCTGAGCAAGATCAAGACTCCATCTCTACTAAAAATAGAAAAACTAGCTGGTGGGGAGGAGGCTGCGCCTGTGGCTCAATGAGTAGGGCACCAGCCTCATATACCCAGGGTGGCAGGTTCAAACCCGGCCCTGGCCAAAACTGCAACAAAAAATAGCCGGGTGTTGTGGCGTGCCTCAGCTACTTGGGAGGCTGAGGCAAGAAAATCGTCTAAGCCCAAGAGTTGGAGATTGCTGTGAGCTGTGATGTCACAGTACTCTACTGAGGGTGACAAAGTGAGACTCTGTCTCTAAAAAAAAAAAAAAAAAAAAAACTAGCTGGGCATTGTGGCTGCTGCCTGTAGACCCAGCTACTCTGAAGACTGAGAGAATCGCTTGAGCCTAGGAGGTGGAGGTTGCTGTGAACTATGACACTACAGCACTCTACTGAAGGCAACAGAGTAAGACTGTCTCAAAAAAGAAAAAAATCCACAACTGGCTGAGCACAGTGGCTCATGCCTATAATCCACAAGACTATGCAAGAGACTCTACTAAAAATAGAAATATTAGCACAGCATTGCTAATTGTGGGTACTTGTAGTCCCAGGTACTTGGGAGGCTGAGGCAGGAGGATCACTTGAGCCCAGGAGTTTGAGGTTGCTGTGAGCTAGCCTGAGCACTAGGCACTCTAGCCTGGACAACAGATTGAGACCTTGCCTCAAAAGAAAAAAAAATATCCAAAACAGAGCTATAATATTGTTAGGATATTTTGCCCCCAAGTGTGTTTTATTTTTTGTCATTATTGTTAGAGATGGAGTCTTTTTTTTTTTTTTTTTTTAGACAGAGTATAACTATGTTGCCCTCGGTAGAGTGCCATGGCATCACAGCTCACAGGAACTTCAAACTCTTGGACTTAAGTGATTCTTTTGCCTCAGCCTCCCAAGTAGCTGGGACTACAGGTGCCCACCACAAACACCCGGCTATTTTTTGTTGTAGTTGTCCTTGTTGTTTAGGTGGCCCAGCCTGGGTTCAAACCCACCAGTCTTTTTTTTTTTTTTGAGACAGAGCTTCAAACTGTCCCCCTGGGTAGGAGTGTGATGGCATCACAGTTCACAGCAACCTCCAACTCCTGGGCTCAAGCGAGTCTCCTGCCTCAGCCTCCCAAATAGCTGGGACCATAGGCGCCTGCCACAACGCCTGGCTATTTTTTGGTTGCAGCCATCGTTGTTGTTTGGCGGGCCTGGGTTGGATTCGAACCCACCACCTTAGGTGCATATGGCTGGCGCCTTAGCCACTTGAGCCATAGGCACTGAGCTGAACCACCAGTCTTGATGTATGTGGCTGGCACTGTAACCGCTGTGCTATGAGCCCTGAGCCTACAGATGGAGTCTTGCTCTTGACACCCAGGCTGGAGTGCAGTGCCATGTTCATAGCTTAGTATAGTCTTAAACTCTTGGACTCAAGTGATCATCCTGCCTCAGCCTCTGTGTAGCTGAGACTACAGGTACATGGCTACTTTTCCTTATGATTTTTAGAGACAATGTCTTGCTGTGTTGCCTAGGCTGGCCTCAAACTCCTGGTTTTACACAATCCTCTACCTCAGTTTCCCAAATCACTGGAATTACAGGTGTGAGATACCACACCCAGCTCTCAAGTGTATTTTCTACATAATTATGTGTCAGAATCAAATAGAAACTTGTTAATTTACTATTATCTATTTTCAAGTTCCAACAATCATCTAAGTTTCATCACTATTTACATCTTTTTTTATTTAGAGTATTTTCAAACACAAAGCAAAAGTGCACAGATGGCCAGGCACGGTAGCTCATGCCTGTAATCCCAGCACTGTGGGAGGCTGAGGAGAGAGAATCGCTGGAGTTCAGGAGTTCGAGACTTGCCTGAGTGAAAGTGAGACCCCGACTTATAAAAAAAAAAAATGGAAAAACCCAGCCTGGTGACACAGTGAGCGCCTGTAATCCCAGCAGCTTCCGGAGGCTGAGGCAGGGGGATGCCCATAAGCTAGGAGTCTGAGGTTGCAGTGAGCTACCAAGCCACTGCGCTCTGCTCAGGGGCACAGAGTGGGACTCTGTCTAGACAAAAATAGTGCACAGATGAGTTTGATGAAACCACATGTAACCTTCTCCCAGATTCAACAATTAGCAACATTTGCCAATCTTGTTTCACCTACTATACTCCCCACTTTTTCTTTGAAGTATTTTTTTTTTTGAGACAGAATCTCACTATATCGCTCTCAGTAGAGTGCCATGTGTCATAGCTCACAGCAACCTCAAATTCTTGGGCTTAAGTGATTATCTTGTCTCAGCCTCCCAAATAGCTGGGACTACAGGTACCCGCCACAACACTCAGCTAGTTTTGTTGTTGTTGTTATCATCATTGTTGTTTAGCAGGCCCAGGCTGGGTTCAAACCCACCAGCCCTGGTGTATGTGGCCAGTGCCCTAACCAATGAGTTATAGGTACAGAGCCTTCTTTGAAGTATTTTTTCTTTTTGAGAGACAGTCTCACTTTGTCGCCCTCAATAGAGTGCTGTGGCATCACAGCTCACAGCAACCTTCAGCTCTTGGGCTTAAGCGATTCTCTTGCCTCAGCCTCTCAAGTAGCTGGGACTACAGGAGGTTTAAACCCGGCCTGGGCCAGCTAAACAGCAATGACAACTGCAACAAAAATAGCCAGGCATTGTGGCAGGCATGTGTAGTCCCAGCTACTTGGGAGGCTAAGGCAAGAGAACCCATTAAGCCCAAGAGTTAGAGCTTGCTGTGAGGTGTGACACCACGGCACTCTACCCAGGGCGACATAATAAAACTCTGACTCAAAAAAAAAAATTCATATCAATAAAAAGGGTACACACAATTGGATAAGGTACCATCTAAGTTGTAGCTGAATCCTCACTCTGTTCTCCAGGCTAGAGTGCCACGGCCTCAGCCTAGATCACAACAATCTGAGACTCCTGGGTTCAAGTGATCCCCCTGCCTCAGCCGCCTGAGTAGCTGGGATTATAGATGCCCACTACACATAGCTATTTTTTTTCTATTTTGGGGTACAGACGGGGTCTCACTCTTGTTCAGACTGTTCCTGAACAACTAACCTCAAGTGATCCTCCCAATTTGGCCGTCCAGAGTGTGAAGCTTATAGGTGTGAGCCACTAAGTCTAGCCAGACAATAATTCTTTAACATCATCTTCCATATACGTTGGCTTGAATTCTTCTATAAAGAGCTTTCTACTTCACCTGTTGGACTATCTGAAACACAGTTTATATGGGAAAAGCAAGATGAATGCTTGGGTCTTTTTATTTTTTTAAGAGACAGAATCTCACTTTATCGCCCTCAGTAGAGTGCCGTGGCAATCACACAGCTCACAGTAACCTCCAACTCCTGGGCTTAGGCAATTCTCTTGCCTCAGCCTCCCGAGTAGCTAGGACTATAGGTGCCTGCCACAATGCCTGGCTATTTTTTTGTTGCAGTTTGGCCGGAGCAGGGTTCAAACCTGCCACCCTTGGTATATGGGGCCAGTGCCCTACCCACTGAGCCACGGAAGCCGCCTAAAGACAACTTTTAGAAGACTGACTTAGTGCCTGAGCAACTTCCCAAAATGACCAATAAGCTTTTTTGAGGGACTATAGGTGCCTGCCACAATGCCCGACTAGTTTTTCTATTTTTAGTAGAGATGGGGGTCTCTCTTTTGCTCAGGCTGGTCTCGAACTCTTGAGCTCAAGCAATCCACCCTTCTCAACCTTCCAGAGTGCTAGGATTACAGGCACGAGCCACCACACCTGGCTTGGCCAATCTTTCTGATGCTCAAATTGCTCAACTTGCCCAGTGGAAGACCCCTGAGGCTGGCTATTCAGGTGGACATCACCACTACCTTGCTATCTAGTAAAACAAAGTATCTTAGATCATTTGCTGCCTCTGACCTGGGCTGGCCCTCCTCGAAGAAATACTGCTTCTTTTTGGTAGGAAATTCATTTTGATTTTGATGTTTTCTTCTCCAAATAAAATTAAATTCAAAGTTATCTGTAACACAATGATGAAAAATGAAACAAAGTTTTGTACTATTCTACCTCCAGATTGCATTAAGACTTTAAATACTGCAGGTTTATGGATTAGGTAATAAAGAAGGTTGGCATGCATTCAGCCAGGTTAATCACATCACCTTTTATTGTACTACACTTGACTAATCGCACCAATTAATTTCAAGGTAAATCTCACCGAAGTCACATGCAATTTGAGCCTGGGTTTTATATTAAAGGTTAGGTTAGAAAGCCCAAATTCACCCTCATTCAGTAAAAGGATCTTGTCAATGATAAACTAATTTTACCAAAGTATTCAACTGAATCCAGGCTTTCAAAGGAAGCCTATAATCCAAGCCTAAAATATTCCAGAGGTGTGTTGTAAACATAACCTAATGTGGTTTAATTCAATTAAAATCTTCAGTTTTGAAAAGAAACTTACCAGTTACAGAGTTGGACTGTTAAAAATGTTCACAAAATTAATGATCTGAAAATACACTTAAATAATTAGAGAACATTATGAAACCGTCCTAAAATACAATAATCCCGGGGTCTGTGAGAAACTATCTCCAAGGCTACAGCCTACTCAGGAAGGAAATTTACCAGCTGCTTATCAAATGTTCCACCAAAACAACCCACTCAAACAAGCAGAACCTGTTACTTTGAACTACCAGATTAATAAAGATAGTTATTTTTGATTGGAGACATCAATATCTTTCTTGTTGAGATGAAACTTGCTCCCCTAGAAAGTAGCAGATAACGGGATCTAAACTCAAACAAATCTCTTCCATGTGGCACTGGCTCTATTTGAATCTAAAAATTGGCATGTCATTTACTTTAAGTGTAAATAGCTACATACAAAAACCTAGGCTCAAACAAGAAATAAAGTGGGGTGGCGCCTGTGGTTCAGTGGGTAGGGCACTGGCCCCATATAGTGAGGGTGTTGGGTTCGAACCTTGCCCGGCCAAACTGCAACAAAAAAATAGCTGGGCATTCTGTCGGGCGCCTGTAGTCCCAGCTGCTCAAGAGGCTGAGGCAGGAGAATCGCCTAAGCCCAGGAGGTTGCTGTGAGCTATGACATTACAGCACTCTACTGAGGGTGATAAAATGAGACCCATTTCTTTCTTTTTTTTTTTTTTTTGAGACGGAGCCTCAAGCTATCTCCCTGGGTAGAGTGCCATGGCATCACAGCTCATAGCAACCTCCAATTCCTGGGCTCAAGCGAGTCTCCTGCCTCCGCCTCCCAAATAGCTGGGACCACAGGCG
>CAUYQV010025505.1:0-27500 GCA_963574575.1 Galagoides demidoff | reverse complement strand
TGGGTGGTGGGAGGGTGATGGGAAAGACTACCTATATATCTGTCTAACAAGGGTACAAGTGAACTTTTCTAGAACTAGAATGTGAATGTGTTGATACAATGCTTAACCAAATGATATGAAAGTTATGTTAACCAGCTTGATAAAGATGTTTCAAATTGTATATGAAACAGCACAATGTACCCCATGTTGGCATCAATGTACACAGAAATCAATTAATAAAAAAAAAAAAAGGAAAAAAAAATGTTGCATTCCTGTAACATAACAAAGTCCACAGAATAGAGGCTGCAATATCAAAGCGAAGGGACTGTCATTCTAAAGCCGTCCTTGCTACCTGTGCCGTTGCCATCTAACTAAGCAGTGGCATTGTTTTGCTGTTCCAATGCTCAAACTCCTAGCAGTCATCAGAAGTGGCAGCTTCACACCACGTGACAAACAGTCGTATTCTCTAATACCATCCTGCAGCATTTCTCAAGATCTCTTCATGATCTGTTCCTCAAATTTTATGCAACTGTACATTTTTCGTGCCAGGACTATCTGGCTGTACATTTAATTTTCAGTTTTGTTTCCGAGCCTTGTCATTTCATCAATCAGAGCCATTCCATCTGCCGAAATGCTGACAAATCCAGCTGCTTTGTCACTTCTAATCAACTTCATTAATGTCTCTGTGTCCTGTTTCAATTAGCCACCTATTCTTTGTGCCGTCTGATGACTTGATACTACCTACTGTCTGCAGATTAAAAATTAAATTACAAATTGCTTTGTCCTTGCCGTTCAAAATCCTTCCTTCTTTACCAAATCACATCTATGTCGCACATTTGCCCCTCTTAAGTTAAATTATGCTCTACCACACCATGAAGCTGGGGGTTCAATTGTTACAGGAGAACTGGATCCACCCTGGCATGCTCATCTTGACATTCACCTAATCCTGTGCCCTTATTCAGAATTCAGTCTTCTTTCATCTAAGTCTTTCCATTGTTGTGAATTTTTCAGCACCTTACTTGAAACACCTACTTAACGTGCTGTTTACTTGGGCATTATGCATTTTTCTTAACTCATCAGACACAATACCTATATTATCTATTGTCTGCAATTCTTGAGTTTAAAAACTGTTTGAGGGAAGCCAGTTGGACAAAGTCATCCTTGTTCCTGATTACATTACCACACACACCTCAGCAGTTACGAAGCAGCATTAGAAGGTTATTTTTTCAAGTAGATCTATTACCTCTTCTCTGTTAACGCTCCTTTTTTGAAAATCAGTGTATGGTTACTTACTTTAATTGTATAAAATTACACACGTTTTTATTTTTGTGACAAAATACAGAAATAGCACAGAACTTTAACTGTCTTTTCCCATGCTTTGTGTCACAACTGACAGCACTGAGCTTTAGTAGCCTAAAGCAATACAGCAACAGTGCTGTGGGTCATATTTTTAACTTTAATGACAATCTGTAATTGCCTGCAGCCTGCCTTATTTCCAGCCCTGCTGATTTCTTGAGGACCTGTGATAACACAGCTTCAACTTGGTCCTCTAATCTGGCTTGTGCCCTCTTTTATGTATTTTTTATATTTTTTCAGGGTTATCAGGTCCTACAGTAAAGTAGTCAGAGTCTACAGCTCTACCTCCTTCTTCAGGGCATTCCAAAAATTAGAATTTCCTTCTAGCCTGCCTGCTTTTTCCTGTGGCTTGGAGTGATGAAAGTTTGAATAGCAACAGCTTTGCTTCAAATTGAACTGTCTGATATCAACCTTGAAATACCCTTTAGCTTTAATCTTTGTCAGACTTTTGAGATCTTCAGAATACTTCTTGTCAGGGTAAGTTCCTTTTTCTCTAGTATAACTGGATAATATTTGGATTGCACTTAAAATATGTTGTAGCTAATTCATCTCTTTTACAAATATCCATTCATTGAATGTTTACAACAAACGTACATGGGTTTGTCCATTCAACAAGTGGTTATTAAGCACCAACTGTGCATTAGGCATTGTCTTAGAAGGTACTAGAATTCAACAAGGAACAAATCAGACAGAGTCACTGTCCTTTCAAAGGAGCTTACAGTCTAGTAGGGGCATATAAAAGTTAGCATAATAGATATGATTGCTAGAGAGAGAGGGAGCCTATGATATTACCATTGAACAGAGGATTGTAATAAAGTAAGAGCCAGTATGACGTGGTGGTAAAGAGTTAGGTCAGAGCCAGATGGCTGGATTCAAACCCTGCTCCATCATTTATTAGCTGTGACTTTGGACACCTTATTTCACTTCACTGTGCCTCATTTGTTTAATGAGATCTATGTAGCTAGAACCCAAAATGTCCATTAAAAACAACTACAAATATCAAGGCAATGGTGAAAGTACCAACTTTAAAAAATTGGGGCTTTAAAATTCCAAAAAGATAGCACTCAAAGATATAGATAGATAGATAGATAGATAGACATAGATTCAGATATAGATATGAATAAAATGTAGAAAATTATAAACATTATGAACAAAACAGAAAAATGTCCCCAAAGACTAAACTTCAGAAACCCCTCAGAAACGTGAAAGAGCAAACACAGAGCCAGTAAAAGGAAGTGCTGCTAGTTCCCTGATTGTAAATTTGGGAAGCTAATTTCCCAATGAAGTAACACAGATTCAAAATACACAGTGGCTTCTTGGGAAAAAATCTAAGATATTAAGATGGTCTGGAGAGACATCTCTACTTCTGAAGCTGGTGCCACCCACCCAGCCCCCAACCTTGGGGAAAAAAACTGACTTAGTTGGAACAAAGGCTCGTTCTTAGGACAGCAGCTCTTATCAGATCTTTTTAGCAGGTTCTGGGACCCGGATACAACTTTGTGATTCATGCAATCCACGCTACCTACATAAAGATGAATGTCAATGGCTATGGGGTTGTCCTTCCAATCAGTGATCTAAAATAGAATTCATGTTTTACCCAGGGTATTATCTTATTTTCATTATGTTCAGTCCTATGAAATTGCCATTTTTGTAAGTCAAAAATGACTGACTACTGGCTTGTTCATATGGTTAAACCTAATACATATTATGGGAAATTTTTAGTTGGTTGTGATGCCTTTTTCTGGAAAGATAAACCACAAGCTGACTCTCCATCTCCCGACAAACAGGTAATACAGAATTCACCACTCCGTGGTGATGGTTTCTTTACACACATGCTCCAGCTACTGGAACATGTCTCCTTATAGAGAGCCAGAGTGAATGTTCTGACCACAAACAACAGAAAATAAGACATAGGAGCCAGACAATAAAGGCTTTTAAGATTATTTCACATAGTAAGACCCATGGGGGTAGGTGGCTCAGAAGCTCCATGATGTCAGGATGTGGGATGGTATCTTTGAAATTCTCTCAGTTACCTTCTATTTTTTTTAATTTTTTTCAAACTGCTGGGGGGGGTTATATATTTTTTATTAAATAATAACTGTGAAAAAATCATAACTGTGTACATTAATGCATTTATGGAGTACAATGTGCCGATTTTATATACAATTTGGAATACTTACATCAAACTGGTTAACATAACCTTCATCTCACTTACTTAATTGTTGTGTTAAGACATTTGTACTCTACTCTTAGTAGATTTGACATGAATCCTTGCAATATGCACCACAGGTGAGGTCCCACTGATTACCCTCCTTCCATCCAGCCTATCCTGTCCCCTCCCCTCACCTTTCTCTTCCCTCCTTCATTCTGGGCTATAGTTGTATTTTATCATTCGTATGAAAGTGTGAGTGATTATGTATTGGTTTCATCATAGAACTGAGTACATTGGACACTTTTTCTTCCATTCTTGAGATACTTTACTAAGAAGAATATGTTTCAGCTCCATCCATGTAAACATGAAAGAGGTAAAGTCTCCATCTTTTTTATAGCTGCATAATATTCCATGGTGTACGTATCTCATAATTTGTTAATCCATTCATGTGTCGATGGGCACTTGGGCTTCTTCCATGACTTGGCGATTATGAATTGCGTTGCAGTAAACATTCTTGTGCAAATATCTTTGTTTTAAAATGATTTTTGGTCATCTGGATATATACCTGGTAGAGGAATTGCAGGATCCAATGGCAGAGAACACTCAGTTCCCTTTTATTGTCACAAGAAACTGCAGCAGCTCCAACACCCCTTCCCCTGCATGATGGCATCCAGAGCAGAAGCAAGGAGATGAGGGGAGAGGAGAAAAATCACAACATCAGTGTCCACTTGCCTTCTCCTCTGGAGCGGCAGACTTTGCCAAGTAGCTCTTGCAGCTCATTGACCAAAGTGAGTTGCATGTCTATACCCTACACCATTGGTTCTCAGAATGTGGTACCCGGAACAGCAGCATCAGTCACACCTGGGAATTTGTTGAAAATGCAGATTCTCAGGACCCTCCTAGACTTAATGAATCAGAAACTTCAAGTCATGGCCCAGGATTCTAGGTTAGCATAAGTTCTCCCGAGGATGCTGATGCAGGCTAGGTTAGAGAGCCTGTGTCCCACCCAATCACTGGCAAAGTAGAATGACTTTGTCACCCAGTCATTATTCATCCCCTGGAACTGGGCACACCGTTACCTAAATTAAAATTGGGCTTTTGTTGGCTTAGAAAGGGAGAAGACGAGAACCACAGGGAGGAATGGAAGTGGCTAAAAAGGAGGAGGTGGGGGCAGAGGCAGCAGCAGGAGCAAGGGAGCCTGAATTGTCCACAAATGGGGGCAGAACTCAACTCAGTTTGAGCGTGTGCTTGAGACGTGTCTAAAATTATTGATTTTTTCAGAAGAGTGGTAGTTAATACAACTAATACATGCTGGAGGAAATCAGTGTTCTAATGAAAAATAGACTTGATTATCCTACTGCAAGTGTAATTTAAGAGTGTGATAAGTACTATACCGTGACACATTTGCCACAAGTCAATACACACTGCAAAAACTAATTAGAACTTTAGTGAAGTGCCAGATTTCATGTGGAGTGTACACATGAGGCGGAGTGAAGAATGTCGTGGAGCTAAATGCAAATTAGTCGTTTTAGGGTCTCTTTCTACTGATGAAGAATTGGTTTTACTTCTGCCACACGGCATTAGAAAGTGCACGAAGTTTAGTTTCCAACCATCCACAGCCATGCTGCCTGGCGTGGCAGCCACTGGGAATCTGTGGCCGCTGAGCACTTAGAACGTAAGTGGCATAAAGTGAGACGGTGCTGTACCTATGAAATATACACTGCATTTTAAAGACACAGTACAAAACTAATACATCGTATCAGTAACAGTTTTAATATTGATAACATGTTGAAATGATAATATTGTGATTTATTGAGTTAAAAATGCAGAATTAAAACTAATCTCCCCTTCTTTCTTTTTACCTTTTAGTGCAGATACTAGAACATTTCAAATTACCCATGTGATTTGCATTTCATTTCCATTAAATAGCACTGACAGTTTATATCTTCGATTTGATAAATTTACTTCAATGAACTCATGAAATCTTTTTCAAATACCAATTAGGCAAGTCAAAAAAATATATAGGTGGAATTTATAGTTACCTATATGTCTGGAACCTATGACCTGAGAGGTTCTGGAGGGAAAAACACTTCATCCACTTGTTCTTTTTTACCTCCCAGAGTTAATGTCTTTAATCAACCACATTTCCCCTACGGATCCTCATTTAATATGTAAATGTTCTCACCATAAGACTAACATATCAAGAATTCATAAACTGGGGATGGGAAAATACCTTCCAAGATCATCAGTTGCCATTCCCTCTTCTAAAAAGTATATTCATGCGGCCAAGACCAAGTGCAGTCAAGATGTTAACCTAGTCTCACTCTCTCTCTTCTTTTGTAAAGTTCTCCAACCACTTGAAAAAAAAAAAAAGATGTATTTCTCACCCTTCACAAATATTACAATGGTACATTTCCTGGAGTAGCTGTAGGGAGATATCTAATAATGGATCTAGTTGATGTTGGTATTGAAAAAGAGAATGGTTTGGTAGATGGATAAGAAATTCTTCAGCACGTTGTTCAGGTGGTACTTTGCTTCCAACAAAATTAAAGAAAGAATCTAATCCAGTTTTCCACTAAGGTTTTATTTTTTAATGTTTTTAGGGAGAAATCACTAAGTAATGTTTTTTGTATATAAATCAGAATAAGTTCAAAAACATGGGAGGCATTGTCATGACAACATTCCTTCCAACGCCAGACTCTTTATTTATGTGAACAAGGCTTGTCAGTATTTGTATCTATAACATCAAAAATGAGATATTATCAATGCTGAACCCTGCCCCATTTTAGCTCTAAATTCTACACGTTAAAGGAAACTAAGCTAAATGATCTTTTAAAGCCCCATACATCTCATTTTAAAATGTATTTCAAATAAAATTATACTTTTCATGATTAACGGTTATCACAATTTGTAATATTTTTTTTGTCAAGCCTAGGATCTATGATCATATCATAGTATTTTTCAATGGAAGTTCAACTAGAGGGCAGGATAATTTTAACTTAAAGCCTTGTAGAAATTTTTTAAACTGTTAAATTTTAGTTAACAAATATTTTTACAGAGAAATATGATAAAATTATCAATAAACCTAAAATTATTTGAGAGAAATAAAATGGAAATAAGGGTTCAAAAAGGAGAAGGAATAATGTAAAATGTCCAACTTCCTCATGTATTTTTCTTAAGTGGATAAAGGTATCAAATACCATAGTTTCTGTTTTCATTGGTCTCGTTTAATAATTAATTAGCTCTATTTTAAGATATCAAAATTGGTAACGTGTAGAAAGTTACATTATTTGAAACTGCTTGCCCTTGCATTGAAACATTTTATTTTTTTTCCTCCTCCAATGCCTTGAACACATCTGGCAAGAACATTACACAATTGAGCACAGTAAGTATTGGATGAATGAATGTATCAGAATGGATTCATAGATTAAAGTAGGTAAGAAATAATATCTTTATAATATTGGATCATCCTACACATATTGAAACATTTTAGAGGTCAACTCAAAAATATGCAAACTGAAACATTTTTTTTTTAATTATATTAGAGTGTGTGGAGGAGGAGAAAGTTTAAAGACAGCTCGGTTCCAGCCCAGCCAGATGGAAGCCATGAATGCCCAGATCCCACCCATGAAAAATGAAGGCAGAATTTCTGGAAACATACCCCCTACCTTACCCACCCTCCTGATATTAACAGGCCAAGGTGGAGAACCGCTGCCATACTGTGGATTAGTTTTGCCTCTCACATTGCTCTAGGACAGATGGGATCTGGGAAAGCAGACAGGTGCAGGATAAGAAAAAGAAGGAACCTAAAAAAGGAGACGTAAGCAGAGAAAAACAGCAGGGAACAAAGGGCATTGAAAGCCATCCCATCCCAATTTAGCCAAAGGATAGTCCTGCCTCTGCTCAGTAATGATTTGATTATTATTACCAGTGACTCTTGAAAAGTACATTCATTCTTTTTGTTTTTTGGTATTGTAATATTTTACAAAGTAAATGTTCAGTGGATGTCATTTTAATGAATTCTTGTTGCTTATCTGATAATAAAACATCTTTTATCTAATGAATATTAATTCCTTCCATGTTTATGCCAGTTTCTCCTCCACAATCTTATTAATATTCAGTCCAAGAGAATGGCCTCATCCTTGTTTTAGTTTTAATGCTGCAAACACCAAGAACTCAGGCATAGATATTTTTCTCCACCTGTTAGAAAAACGCCTGCTATATTGACACAGTGTGTTTCATTTTAGGGGTCTGCCATAATGCTTCTCATACATATATTTTTATGCATCTCTTTTTCTCTTTTTTAACCACCTTGTAAGTGATAAGTTGCAAACCTCCCTTTTTTCTGACATCATTGAATTCTGACCTTGCATGGGTAATTGGTATTATTGTTTCCCTGCCATGGTGTTGACAATTGGAAAATAACTTTAAATTGTAACTGACTTGTAGGTACTGAATAATTCTACATAAACTTCAAAGGCTTCCAGAAGGTGCTTTCTTGAAATTTTATCATTTCATGAACAAATGTGAAATCCTTGGTAAAGCCATGGGTTTCTTTATAGATTTGGATGCCATTCCCCATTTGACAAACTACAACGTACATGCACTGTGAATGTTTTCTTTCAGTTCATAGAAGCACAATGTTGATGACAGCAGCCAAAATATTTCCTCACCACAGAAAAACAATTTATTGTGAAGTACAGTTTATTGATTTTATACAAAACTTTTCAAGTCAAGAAAATATAGAATTCTCTTAACGTACCGGGGTATCCTCCTCATTACAATCCCCAACTAGGCAAACACTTTAAAGAAACTGTTGTATCCAGCTGCCTGAACTTGTCTTCACATTGAAGACAACCCCAAATCTTTAAGCAAAATTGCTGAGGCTTAACCGACACTTTCGTCCCTTATCTAACAAATTTGACAGGAGCCACTGCGTTCGTTGACCTCTGATTTTTTCTTTGGAGCCCTTCATCTTTTACTTGAATAGCTCTTGCATTCAGGGATCCTCAAAAGTTTTTAGCAACCACAATAACTTGGGGGGTGATATTGATGTGTTCACTTTGTCCAGCTTTGTCGGGCATTTTATGCTGAACTTCAATAGGAGAGAAATTCAAAAACTTGGCAGCAGGCTGGGCACAGTGTCTCACACCTATAATCCTAGGACTCTGTGAGGCCAAGGCTGGAGGATTACTTGAGGCCAGGAGTTCGAGACTAGTGACCAGCCTAAGCAAGAGTGAGACCCATCTCTACAAAAAAATAGAAAAAGTAGCTGGGTGTGGTGGTGCACACTTGCAGTCCCAGCTACTTGGGAAGCCGAGGCAGAAGGATCAATTGAGCTCAGGAATAGGAGGTTGCAGTAACTTATGAAAACCAGGGCAGCCTATATTTCGTCATGTGGAAGTGGCAAATTGGCTAAAAATTTTTAAGTAACCTGAGTTTGATAGGAAACTACAACTATGGGGCCTCCTTTTCGTTTTCTACATTCTCTACATCCAAATTTTCACAAATGTGAATGAGTTCATGTCTCTATTCTACTACCGTAGCCTCTGCCCTCCCCCATCCAGGCTTGGTACCCCTTCACCTACATTTTTGTGACAACTGCTGACAGGTGTCCTTGCCTTGGACTTTTCTTCTCTCTGACTTGTTCTCCTGGATACTGTGGTTTGTGCTATTTTCACAGAGCACAGCTCTGATTATATCATTTCCTTTCTTAAAAGGTTGCAAGAGCTCCTCATTGCATACAGAAAGTTGCCCAACCTTCCTCACCGGGCTTTCAAAACTGTACTTAGCTGGGTCCCCAGCTTATTGGATTCAACATTCATAAAGGATCTCATTTCCCAGGCATGTATTTAAACACCATGGTTAGAAACGTAATAAGAATATTAAACATTTGTTGGTATTAAGGGGAGAAAAGAACAAAATAAGGTTCTCCCCAGAAGTGCTCATCTGGCTGAGAGGCAGACACATCAACAAATACTATTATGCTACGGTTCAGTGAGAACACATGACATTGTGAAGAGCATCCTGGGAACAAGGTAAAGGAGCAGCAAGTTCACTCTTGACCCTAACTTCCACATACACTATATCTTTTTGTCCCCAACACACCTTGGGCAGAATCCTTTTGTCAATCCACACTCCTTAAAGACACACTGCACTTTCCAGTGTTGCCTCTTTATTCATCTGGACTCTTCATTTGGAAGCTTTTCCTTTCCAAATCCTTCCACTCTGACCACATCCAAAATTCTTTATCAGATTCTCACAGATTGCCCCAATTATATTAATCTCCCCCATTTTTACACTGTGTATTTAGTGTCATTAAATTTATATTATAATATCTTATATTAATATTTGTCCATGGAGTCATTTTCCCCACTATATTTTGAAAACTTTAAAGGTAAGAATTATATCTCCTTTTTTCCCTCATGTTTCCCAGGGTTCTAAGAGACTTCTGCATAGATAATCCCCAAGAAATATTTGACTTTATGCAGTGAATCCTTTAGATTAGGCCCTTGACAAAGTAGTTCCTAATGTGTTGCCTATCCTTTTTTCTTTAATAATTGTTTGGGATTCATTGTGACTACAAAGAATTAGGTTACACTAGTTAAATTTGTTAGATAAAGTCCTGCTTACAATTGTGTCCCACCCCCAGAAGGTGTGCCAGGCACCATGACCCTCCATCTCCCACCTTCCTCCCCAATCCCCACTTGCTCATTCCCCTACCTGGCCCTTTGTATTAGCACAGCTACTGCCCTCATATTAGAATAGAGTACATTGGATTCTTGCTTCTCCATTCTTGTGATGCTTTACTAAGAATGTGTTCTACTTCCTTCCAGGTTAATAGAAAAGATGTAAAATCTTCATCTTTTTTAGTGGCTGAATAGCATTCCCTGGTATACATATGCCACAGCTTGTTAATCCATTCCTGGATCAGTGGGTGTTTAGGTTGTTTTCCACATTTTTGGCGACTGTAAATTGAGCTGTGATAAACAGCCTAGTGCAAATGTCCTTATGATAAAAGAATTTTTTTCTTCTGGATAGATTCCTTGTAATGGGATTGCAGGATCAAATGGGTCTAATTTGAGTTCTTTGAGGATTCTCCATACTTCCTTCCAAAAAGGTATTCATTTGCAGTCCCACCAGCAGTGTAAAAGTGATCCCTTCTCTCCACATCCACACCAGCATCTGCTCCTTTGAGATTTTGTGATGTGGGCCATTCTCACTGGGGTTATGTGTTATGTCAGGGTAGTTTTAATTTGCTTTCTCTGATTATTAGGGACGATGAGGATTTTTTTCATGTTTGTTAGCTATTCGTCTGTCTTCTTTAAAGAAGGTTCTATTCTGGTCTCTTGTCCAGTCATCTATGGGATTGTTGGGTCTTTTTTGTTGATTAATTTGGGTTCTTTGTAGATCCTAGTTATCAAACTTTTGTTCAATTTATAATATGCAAATATCTTTTCCCATTCTGAAGGGTGTCTATTTGTTTTGGATGTTGTTTTCTTAGCTGTAGAGAAGCTTTTCAGTTAAAGTCCCATTTATTTATTTTTCTTGTTGCAATTGCCATGGAAGTCTTCTTCATAAAAATCTTTCCCCAGGCCAATGTTTTCAAGTGTTTACTCCACACTTTCTTCAAGGATGGATTTTTATTGTTTCATGCCTTAGATTTAAATATTTTATCCATTTTGAATCAATTTTTGTAAGTGGTGAGAGGTGTGGGTCCAGTTTCAGTCTTTTACATGCAGTTATCCAGTTCTCCCAGCGCCATTTATTGAATAGGAATTTTTTTCCCTAGGTGACTGTAAGATATTACTTTCATCTCATGGTTCTCCATTCCATTCCAAATGTCAGTGTCTCTATTTTTGTGCCAATACCATGCTATTAGTAGAGCTAAAAGTCTGATAGGGCTTTGTTTTTACTACTAAGAATTGCCTTGGTTATATGGGGTTTCATATGGTTCCATACAAAATGAAGAATTCCAAATCTTGAAAGTATGATTATGGTATTTTATTGAGGATTTCATTGAATCTGTAGATTTCTGTGGGTAGTATAGATATTTTCACAATGTTGATTCTTCCCAGCCATGAGCATGGTATGTTCTTCCATTTGTTAACAACTTCTGCTATTTCTTTTCTTAGGGTTTCATAAGGACTTTCTTTGTAGAGGTCCTTCACCTCTTTTGTTAGGGGGGTTTTGTTTGTTTGTTTTGTTTGTTTGTTTTGAAGCTACCTTGAAGGAAATTGTGTCCTTGATTAGTTTCTTGGCTGTTATTGGCATATATAAAGGTTACTAATTTGTGGACACTGATTTTATATCCTGAGACATTGCCATATTTTTTGATCATTTACAAGGTCTTATGGTTGAGTCTTTGGGGTTCTCTAAGTATAAGATCATATTGTTGGCAAAGAGCAAGAGTTTGACCTCTGCACCCATTTGGATGTCCTTTATTTCCTTCTCTTGCCTGATTGTATTGGCAAGAACTTCCAGCACTATGTTGAATAGTAATGGTATTAAAGGAAAACCTTATCTAGTTCCAATTCTAAGTGGAAAAGCTTTCAGTTTTATTCCATTCAGTATGGTATTATTTGTGGATTTGTCACAGATGGCTTCAATCAGGTTAAGAAATGTGCCACATATGCCTATATTCTTAAGTATTCTTGTTAGAAAGGGATGCTGAATTTTATCGAATGCTTTTTCTGCATCCGTTTTGCTTCTGTCAATATGGTGAATTGTGTTTACGGACTTGCCTACAGGTTGCATCCCTGGGATGAAACCTACTTGATCATGATGAATGATTTTTTTTAATGGGTTGCTGTAATCTATTGGCTAAGATTTTATTAAGAATTTTTGCATTTATGTTCATTAGTGAAATCGGTCTGAAATTCTCCTTTTTAGTTGTTTTTTTTCCTGATTTTGGTATCAGGGTTTGCTTTGTAGAACATGTTGGGAAAGATTCTTTCATTCTCAATTTTTTGGAATAATTTCGGCAGTATGGGTATAAATTCTCCTTTGAAGGTTTGACAGAATTCTGTTGTGAGGCCATCTCAACCAGAGCTTTTTTTTGTTGGGAGATTTTTTATTGTTTCTTCAATTTCAGGTCTTAAAATCAGTCTATTCAAGAGATCTACTTCTTCTTGATTAAGTCTAGGGAGAGGATGTGATTCCAGGTATTTGTCCATTTCCTACACATTGTCAAATTTCTGGGCATAGAGTTTCTTGTAGTACTCATAGATGATCTCTTATATCTTTGTGGCATCTGTTCTTATTTCCCATTTATCATTTCTGATTGAGGTTCTCAGAGATTTTACTTTTCTATTTCTACTTAATCTGGTCAAAGGTTTATTGATTTTATTTATATTTTTATAAAACCAACTTTTTATTTTGTTAATTTATGATTCTTTTGTTTTCAATTTCATTAATCTCCAATTTAATTTTGGTTATTTCTTTTCCTCTGCTTGTTTTGGGATTATATTGTTCTTCTTTTTTCAATTCCATAAGATGGGTTTATGAGTTTGTTGATCCACTCTCTATTTTTCAAATGTTGGCATCTAATGTGATAAATTTCCCTCTTAAGACTGCTTTTGCTATATCCCACAGGTATTGGTAACTTATGTCTTCCTTATTGTTATGTCTGAGGAACTTAATGATTTCCTCTTTTATCTCTTCCTGAACCCAACCCAACCCCAGCAGAAGGTTGTTTAATCACCAAGTCTTTGTGTGAGAATGAACATTTTTGATGGAGTTGAGTTCCACCTTTATTGCCTTGGGGTCTGAGAAAATACAAGGTATAATTTCTATTCTTTTATTTTTGCTGATGTTTGATTTATATCCCAGGATATGGTCAATTTTGGAGTACATACCATGAACTGATGAGAAAAAAAATGTATATTAATTAGCTTTGGGATGGTGTCTACATATATCTATTAATCCCGTTTGTTTTAGGGTAACATTTAAATCCTTTGGATTTTTGTTTAGTTTTTGTTTAGAGAATCTGTCCAATTCTGTCAGGGAGGTGTTAAAGTCCCCAACTATTATAGTGTTCTAGGACATTATATTGCTCAGACTAATCAAGGTCTGTTTCATAAGTCTTAGAGCATTTAAGTTGGGTGCATAAATATTTAAATTTGAAATGTCTTCTTGTTGTAGTGTTCTTTTGACCAGTATAAAGTGTCCATCTTTGTCTTTCTTAACTTTAGTTGCTTTAAATCTGCTTGTGTCTGAAAATAAGATTGTAACTCCTTTCTTCTGATTTCCATTTGCTTAAAACACTGTTTTCCATCTCTTAATCCTGAGTCTTGATTTATCCTTCAAGGTTAGGTGTGTCTCCTAGAGACAACATAAGAATGACTTGTGTTTTTTAATCCAATCAACTGGTCTGTGCCTTTTCAGTGGTGAATTCAGTCCATTGACATTTATTGGGAGAATTGATAAGTGTGGTGGAGTTCTAGTCATCTAATTTTGTGAAAGTCTGTTGTGTAGTTTTATCCTTTGTGCTACTGTGGAAGCTAAGTTTTGACCATTCACTTCTGGGATGTTTACTATGCTGGTGATCCATTATGATGGTCAATGTAGAGAACAGGTGTATATATTTCCTGTCAATCTGGTTTTGTTGTGGTGAATTTCCTCAGTGCTTGTATATTTGTAAAAGCTTTGATTTCTCTCTTAATTCTGAAGTTTAGTTTAGCAGGATACAGAATTCTGGGCTGAAAATTGTTTTGTTTAATAATATTGAAGGTGGTTGACCATGCTTTTCTGGTTTAGAAGGTTTCAGTTGAAAAGTCTGCTATCGTCCTAATGGCTCTGCCTCTGCAGGTCAGTTTCTTTGCAGAATTTTTTCATTCATCTTGACTTTGGACAGGTTCATTAAAACGTGTCTTTGGAGAGGTTCCGTTTGAGTTGAGATGACCTGGGGTTCAATATCCATCTGAAAGGAGTATGTCAGGGTCTTTAGTAAAACTTCATTTATGATAGTCTTCAGTAGTGCTTTCATTCCTCTGAGACAATCTTCCCCTTCAGGAACCCTTATTATTAATACATTTGAATGCTTCATGGAGTCTTGTAGTTCTCTAAGCTCCTGTTCTGCTTTCCCTCTCTGTCTTCTTTGCTGCCTCTTTAATTACCTGGGTTAACTCAAAAACTTTATCCTTTAACTCTGAGGTTCTTTCTTTTCCATGGTCTAACCTATTTTTTATACTTTCTGCTGAATCTTTATATTCCTTATTGTCTCCACTTTCTTAAGCTCTGCCATATCCTTTCTATATTCTACATATCTCTCATCTGACTTTTGGTTTTGTCTTTCCATTTTCTCATCCATTCCTTTTATTGTCTTTAAAATCCATATTTTAAATTCCTTTTCTGTCAAGTTAATTAGTTATTTATAGGTGAAGTTTTCTGCAGTAGCTACCTCATGGTCCCTTAGGGGAGTTCCTCTTTTTTGGTGTTTCATGTTGCCTGTATTTTTCTGTTGGTTCCTCCTCATGTATGCTTTCTTCTTGTTCACTTCCTTGTCCTCCTTTTTCCTTCTCACTGCCTCCTTTGCCTAACATTACCTTGTCTCAAAGCTTAGATCTTAAAGTTGCATTAGCCTAAGCACAGCCAAACTCTTCCTCATGGCCAAATAAAAAAGTCCTTGCTCTTGATGACAATATGTTGCAATATGTTGCTGGGACACCAGGTGGTACTGTGGGGTTTTGCTGGCTATGAAGAACACAGCCAGCAACCTCTATGGTCCTTATTCCTAACTTAACTGCCTTTGGTGATCGCCCGATTGTTTCCTCAGCTTCCAGACCATGCCAGGTTGGGATCTTAAAGCTCACAAGAATACATCAAAGGCAGGTCTTGCAGTGTTCCCTGACTCTAGTTTCCACTGGGTGTGGGAATTCCTCAGCCTTCTCCAAGAATGGAGTTCTGAACCTGGCAGATAGAATTAAGATGAACATGCTTTAGGCCCCTGCTAAGACCTTCTCATGACCTTCACACAATGGCAGCCCCCTGGCTGCTGAGACCTTTTCAGTATGGCTGCCTCACCAGCTGCCAAACCTTTGGCAAATTGACTCCAACCAATATTGAAATCTGTTTGCTGTATACTATTCAAGTCAGCCCACTCTTTCAAACTTTCCACTCAATGTGCAACTTTCCCCAACAACTGAAAACTCTGGAAAGGCTTCCTCCTGTCCCAGATCTCCATGGGGAGCCAGCCTACTCCAGCTGGTTGCAATCACTTGCCTAATTCATCAGCTTTCCACACCTCTGGATCCCACACTGTATCCAGCTCACCACCTCCTCCTGATCTCCCTGAGCTAGCACTCTGGGTAAGGTCCCCATGCCAGGTATGTCTGGGTTCTCTCTTTTTCCTTAGTCATTCTAAGAGAGCTCAGCTGACTGATACCTCTGGGCCACACCTCTGTGTTGCCTATTCTTATTGAAATTACACATCATTGTTTTCAATGTTATATTAAGATTTAGTTTCAAATACATACTGAAAGTTTTTTTATAGCTTCTCTAATCAAATTGCAAGGCAGTTCTCTTTTAGCCAGCAACATGGAGTGGGGGGAGGGAGACAATGTTTTCTCTGTGCTCTGCAACCACAGGTTTCCTTGGCTATGCCTCCTCTGATGGTCCTTGATCCAAATGGCAATGCTGTAACTGTGGCAGACATTGAACCACAAAGAAGCCACAATTATGGAGATTGGAAAGCCAACAAAAGTTCTCATTAAATACTTGCTAATTAAATGCCTTGGGAAAATTCCAGGTTTGTGAGCTACTAATACCATCTTTTGCTTTGGATAGACATATTCTTGGGTGCCATACTACAGAAGCTGTGTCTGTACAAGGACAAAATAGCCATCAATTAAATTTTTGAAAAATATCAATTCTAAATCCAGTGGGGAGGGTATCAAAAAGGTTTTTGAACTCACATAAACAATACAGTCAGCTAACTTTGATTTTCTGCTTTTCAACTTTATTTTTTGTTATCTGGCAGATAGGAAACATTCTGGGGGTTATTATGAGGTACAAAGGTTCAGCTTTCACAATTACTCAATATTTGGGAAGTTGAATGTATGAAAGCTAAAGTTAATTTATTGTTATCAAATAGTATAATAATGTAAGGAAGCCACAAAAGATTACCTGGCTAAGTAATTTCTAAATATTATCCAAAATCAGGGTTGTATACTTAGCTGATGAGAAAACCACAGAGAATTAGCATGTCCAGCAGTATGAGCAAGGAGGTCCATGGGAAATCCACTTTAACTGAAGAAGAGATTTTAATTAGGAAAATACTTTTTTTGAAAAGCTATAAAGTAAGCTTACGTATGTACCCATAATGCTGCAGAAGGAAGTCCCAGAATCTAAGGATCTAAATCACTTCTATAATTCCTTAAGTTTGCCTATGGTGTTTGGAAAGATATGTAGGTAAAGTCTGTTACCAGAAAGAAAATAGCCTATCTCTCAGATCATCTCTCAGATCATCTCCAGCACAGATGGGGTTTGGGCAATGATGTGTAGAACATTTCTTTCCTTTTCCCACCCCATGAACATCAGACCATGCCATCCACCTCACTGAACATCCTTTTTCAGTTCTTCTGCCTCCTCTTCCTCTCAGCCCCTTCCACAACTCCCTCAGCCTTTTCTGCCTCTATGTCCTCCCCACTGGATTTTGATTTACCACGTATTGAGCTTTGTTTGTCTTCTTTACAGATTTGCCAAAGCAGAGCTTCCTTGTATTGCTGAGGAAGACTTCATTTTAGAGGTAGCAAACTGTTGGCCCCAACGGTTAGAACAAACCTAAAAACACCTTTAGCCTTGGCCTACGAAATGCATTACTGTTTTAAATTAGTTGTCATCTTTAAAAGTAAGAAAATTTTTAGCTTCTTTCTTTAAAGAATTAGAATATCTGGTTAGGCAGCATTAGCACAGTGGTTACAGCACCAGCCACATACACCAAGGCTAACAGGTTCAAACCCAGCCTAGGCCAGCTAAAAATGACAACCATAACAAAAAATAGCCTGGAATTGTGGCAAACACCTGTAGTCCCAGCTACTTGGAAGGCTGAGGTAAGAGAATCACTTAAGCCCAAGAGTTTGAGGTTGCTATGAGCTGAGATGCCATGGCACTCTACCGAGGTCAACATAGTGAGACTCTGTCTCAAAACAAACAAACAAAAAAAAAACTTAGAATATCCACATTGAAGAATGGCTGCTCACTTTTAGATTGATATGTACTTTTTGGTTTTTCTCCATTCTTCACAGCTCCTCATTTAAATCATTTATATTTTTTGCTCATTCTTATAGATATTCAAGTTGGGCATTTTCTACCTTAGGTCTTCCAGATTTCTTAGATTAAATCATCTATGAAAGAAATAAAATTTTCTTTTATTGGTATTGACCAGCTCTCATAAAATAATATGTAATTGTGCTTAAAAAAAAAAAAAAAAGATCTGTTCCTTTGCTCTGTCTTTCTGAAGACCTTCACACAGGGAAAGGAAATCTGATTCTTTAATAATTATAAAGTGAATATCTTCTTCTTCTTTTTTTTTTTTTTTTAGATACAGGACCTGGGTTGGGGTGCAGTGGTGTCATCATAGCTCAATACAATCTCAAACTCCTGGGTTTAAGCAATGCTCCTGCTTCAGCTTTCCAAGTAGCTGAGACTTCAGGCATGTACACCATATGCAGCTAATTTTTTCTATTTTTTGTAGAGAGAGGGACCTCAGTATTTTGACTAGGCTGGTGTCAAACTCCTGGCTTCAAGCATTCCTCTGGCCTCAGCCTCCCAAAGTGCTGGGATCACAGGTATGAGCTACCACATCCAGGCTAAAGTGAGTAACAAAGAAGACACACTTGTTTTATCAAATCCTCCAAGTACTGAAGAAGTAGTTATTATGTAATGTTATTACTTACTTATTAGTGTGTGTTGAAACAAATGCATCTTCCACTGAAAAAGAAATAAAAAGTGTAGATACTGGAAGATCAAAACTTGTAAATACTTTTACCTCTTTCTTTTTTAATATGTGGGTCATTACAAAAGTTTTGAGATACACAAAAACCAAGAAACATAAAATCCACATGGATGAAACAAATGAAGCCCACTCAGCAACACCAGTAACCTGAGCAAGTTGAAACTTGCAGAGGAAAATCAGAAAGGATGCAGCTGACTGTTTCTTGGAAGTAAAATAATGGCCCATAACATAGTCTGTCTGAGAACTTTCATAGTGACTCACATATTTTAGTTATCTAAGTAGTATCTTATCACCAGCTCAAAACAATTAGTTCTTTAAAGGTAAATATATCTCATTTACCTTTCTACTCTAGTACCTAAGATAGTGGTTTGCCTTACACAAAGTAGATCATCGATAAGGGTTTCATAATAAGTAAACTGGATGAATAATCAATGTGTTTATTGAATTCCACTCCTAGAGACATAACTCTATGAGAAATGAAAAGGCTACCCAAACTTCAAGGTCCCTTTGAAACAAATGGTCACCCCTCACCAATTTCTTGGAAGATGGAGAATATAAACAATTCCCTTCCTATTTTTCTATCACTGACTTTAGTTACTATCCTATTCAAAATTTTGAGCGCTTTATAAGCCAACAAGTTTTGTGGTACAGTTTCAATAAGGAAACTCTTTCTTGTGAAGAAATTAGTAAATGACTTGCTAAAATACCATTTGAAAAAACAAACTTGCAGAGCTGCTTCAGTGGCTGGGCCAATAGCAACTTACTGAACTGAATCAACAGAGCTATGTTGGAATAGTCAGTCAAAGATCTTCATTAATATTGGCACAAAAACAAAAATACAGAATTCAATATCAGATGGAAAATAAACACTATTGTCATTTTCAAGTAGGAAAAGCATAATCTGGTTTCTATGAAGACATGGGAAATATTGGGAGAAAGGAGAATACTTTATAAGACAACTTAGACCTCAAACCATAAACCACATGACACAAAAAACAAAGTATGAGATCAGTCTCTGGTACTTTTGAGTTCATTATTTAATAATAACAACTAAATTACAAAGTACTTTATATATGTCAGGCGCAGTTCTAAGCCCTTCCATATATATGTCAATTCATTTAATCAGTCAAAAAAAATCTGTAAGTATCATTACTATTTTATTATTATAATATATCATATTATGAGATATGTATTATCAGATTATCAACATTTTCATGTAATGCACGGGGAAATGAGGCACAAAAAGGTTTAGTCCCCACTACTGGTCAGTGGTAGCTTGGAGGTGTGAATCCATCACTCTGGTTCCAGAGTCCACAACACTAACCCTTTCACTACTCTTCCTCTCAGTTTGTTCTTTAATTTTCCCCAAATATCTCAATCACCTAAAACAAGCCAAGCTCTTTTTAAAGTCAGGATAACAGATTTGGTGAGCCCGTAGAAGAAGGTTCACTGCAAATTTCTAAAGATGACAGAAAACCTCTTTTTGTTCTGATGCATGAGCCCTAGGAGCTACAAGGACAGCAAACCTCACAACTTTGATTCTCTTCAGAACACCCCAGAACCAGGGAGCAGCACATGTGTATACCCAGTTTCCTTGGGGTCTTAGTCTAACTGACTGCCCAAGCGCATTGAACAGTCATTTGAATCTGGACAGGCCTATGAAATCATTCTTTTCTGTCAAGACTACTTCAGATTGGATACAAAAATTCATCCTAATAAGAAAGGTTTTTAGAGAAAGAATATTATGCTGTGTTCAAGTGAAACTACATTTCTACTTGAAGGAGGAGTATTTCTTTGGCAACTGTGGAGACTATTTTGTGGTTCTCAAATGCTGGCCTCAGTGTGGGGGTAGCGGTGAAGGCAACCCCTCAGAGGCAGCTCAGCACACAGGAACACTGTCGGACCAGCTCAGAGGCTTCTGACTCTTCCCATCCTGTCTCTTCCTTCCTTACCAGGGCTCTTCCCTTCCCATCCAGGCATCCACACACCCTGTGCTCCTGGCAACCGTCTCTGGCCGAGTAACCTAATTTCCAAGCACCCCCTCCTTATTTCTAACTTAATCCTTCAGCTCCTATTTCCTGCCCTCCTTCTCAGCATAAGGGCAAAGTTTTAAAATCAACTCCTTGGCATCTACATTTTTATTCTTCTTTTCTCTGATCAGCAACAAAAATGTCTTTCTACTTTTGTTTTTTCCAGGGCTTTCCAATCTTCCACCCATTAAAAAAAAGGTGGGGGGAGGGCCTATGTAACTGATTCTTCCCCTAAAAAGTTTTCATCCACATATAAATCACCACTCCAAGAAATATTATCTTAAACTTAAGGGTTTAAGAAAATATATGTAGCTACCTTGAACTTTAGATTAAATTTTATTACTTCAAGAGAAGTATGCAAATTCCAAGTAACAACTCAAGAGAAAAGAAAAATGAAAAAAGCCATTATTTTTTCAATTATTCCAAAGAACCTTATATCAAAGTCACTTTGATTTAGAAACTTCAAAGGTACACAGATTCCATTTATTGCAGGTCCAACCAGTCAGCAATATTGATAAAACTATTCTTATTCTTTGGAGCAGATTAACCTTGGATTTTAACCAGCCTACAACTTCTTAACACGCTCTTAGTTCATATTTGTCACCAGCAGCCAATTCCTTTGCTCTTGGACATTATATGCTAACTAATATTGAACAGGATTTTGTCACCACTTTGAACATACTATTCTGAGACTGGACTACATAGAGTTTTTATCCTAACTTCTTGGCAGTGCAATGTGTTCAATTTTATTAATCTATTTAGTTCAGTATGAAAAATATATTTCAGAGAAAGACTAAAATTGACTCCTGTATTTAAACTTCTTTCTCTGTACAGCTTCTTTCTGCCTTTCCCTGCATATCTTCAAACATATGCTGATGTTATATTACATTAAAAACTTTTCTGTTATTCCTGCTATTATTTCTTCTATTATTGTCATGCACACCATTGCAGTTCCCTGGATCATGCTTGCTTTCTCTCAAGCCGCAGCTATCCTTCCTTTGCTGCCCAGGCAAACCAACATGTGACTGGGTACCTGCTGCCTGTAGTTCCCAGATTATATCTCCCTCTGCCATTGTAGCTCACACACATGGACTTTAATCACCGTCAACTTCCAAAAGTGTGTTTCAGCTCTGTAAGACTCTGCCCTCATAATGTAGGGAGAAGCAGAAGAGGAAGGTCAAATGGGCCTGAGGACAGACATTCTGGCCAACACCAGACCCCAACCACCCTGAGCAAGAAAGACGACAGCAAGTCCCTGGCCCAGGATCACCCAAGGGTGGGCGAGTTACCAAGCTGGTTGCCTTGCAAACTGTTTGTGCTTACCTCTCTGTGACAGCAGTTCATGATTAACCTCTATGGACTGACTTCAAGAGGATGCTGGTCATGTACAGGGTTTGTAAACATTTAAAAATATTACCAGTGCCCCGTAAGGGGCCTTCTCCTCCTACTCAAGAGAGGACCCCTACTCTGTCTGGGGAATAGGAACTGGTGTCTGTGCTATCTCCGTAAACTTCCTGGTGCTAGTCAGCGTGCTCTTCAGTTCTTCCCAGTGTGAAGCCAAGAACCCACGCGGAGAGTCCGGGGCACTTTTCCTCCCTTGACTGGGGCACCCCTTGCGTCACTCTGATCTTGGTTTTGTGTTTTCCCTTTTGTCTGACTCATCTAAGTCTGGGTTTCTGTCAGACCCACCTTGCAGCCCCTACTCCCCTGCACACTAGCTTTACACTTCTAACCAACCCAAGATGTCCAAAATTCGCTATCCTGTGTTCATTCTCAAAGAGAAGTCGTCTGATTTTTAAGTACTTAAGAATCAAAACTGAGCGATGACTCTCTCCACACCGCCGTTTGAACCCGTCAGGTACTTTGCTGAGCCCTTCACTTCCACCTGCTTTCAGACTCACCTCAATTTCTGCCTTTTCAGAAAGTCTTCTCCATTTATCCCAGATCCTGACTATGGTATTTCTATGAATGGCCACCACATACTTGGTTGACTTCTGCAACCAAATAAATGCTCAAAGCCAAAGCATCTCAGCTGCACTTGCATTTTCTAAGTTGCCCCCAAACAGGGCTCCAATCACAGCCCTCAAGGCGACCCTTCCACAGTACTTTACAGTCAGAGAATGTGTGAATCAGCACAGGTTTGTATCCGAGAATGGACTCAGGGCACCCTCCAGGGTAAAATTATCCACAGCACATATAATTTCTTCTAGCTCTACAACCACTAACACCCAGTAATTCCCATTCAAAATAAAGTCTCTGCTTCTGCATTCATGACCCTCCTTGGTAGTATTCATACCAGCTTTCCAAGCTGGTATCTTTATTCCTTCCTGCCCTCATCCTTGACCTTAACCATTACATGCTACTCATAGTGTTCTTATTATTTCTTTTGAATTAAAAGGAATTAAACAACAATAGCAGCCAAAAAACCCTTCTAAAATGTAAAGGAAGATAACAAAACAAAAGCAAATATAGCCAAATTAGTAGACAGAATCATATTAAAATTATAGATTAAATCCAAGAGTTGATTCTTTGGGGGAAAAAACAATGAATCTACAAAAAGAAAAAATTTAAACCATACATAAATGAATGCAAGAAAAGTAGAGACTATAGAAACATATAAGGCCATCTTTACAATTATTTTAAATTATGATGCTTAATTCTATACCCATCCTTTTCAACCCATTTCATAATTAAGCCTTAAGGCATTGACTGCTTAGAATGAATTGACTTCTCTCCTGTACTTCTAGCACGATGGTAATTATGTACTATCTTGGGAGAATTAAAAACACAGTTACTCAAATATTTCGTTGGAAACTAAATTCATTGAGATCTCGATAAAAGGACAATTTTTTGAAAAAAATTTAAACTGCTAAAAATGACTTTAAGAAGAGGAAATCTGTTTGGAAGAAATCATAAAATAAATTGGATAACTTTTTTAAAAATGATTTCTAGAAATGATTCAAACCACGGGTATTCTTTCAAATCTTCATGTAATATAAGCTTCAAAAAATAGAAAAAGCTGTAAAACACCAAACGTATTTTAGGCTAAACAATGACTCATGCCTGAATCTGATGGAGAGAAGAAAACATTAAAGCCATCGTTTATCTCATTTGTAAATACAGATGCAATAATCCTACTTTTAAAAAACCTAACTGACTAAATTGTGTAGTGTGTTACAAAGAATGTCTAATAATCTAAGTAGAGTTTATCCTAGATATACAAATTTAGTTTACTGGTCTGGACATGGTGGCACATACCAAAGTCCTAACACTCTGGGAGGCTGAGGCAGGAGGTTTGCTTGAGGTCAAGACTTTGAGACCAATCTGAGCAACAGTGAGATCCCATCTCTACCAAAAAAAATTGAAAAAGAACTGGATTCAATAATGTATGCCCGGGGCGGCACCTGTGACTCAAAGGAGTAGGGCACTGGCCCCATATGCCATCTGCCGGAGGTGGCAGGTTCAAACCGAGCCCCAGCCTAAAACTGCAAAAAAAAAAAAACTAATAATAATAATAATAATAATGCATGCCTGTAGTCCCAGCTGCTTGGGAGGCTGAGGCAGGAAGATCCCTTGAACCCAGGAGTATGAGGTTGCCGTGAGCTAGGACCACACCACTACACTCTACCCCAAGGCAACAAAGTGAAACACTGTCTCAAACGAGTTTATTATTCAGAAAACGCGTGTTAGTGTGATAGATCCAGTTGGAAAAAAAAAATTCAAATGATTTCAATCCCTGCTTTAAACTAGGGAAAGAATATTTCCTTAACATGAAAAATAAGGCCTCTCTTGTGGCAATAGCCAGCAATATACCTTATGTGAAATAGTTGAGACCTCGATGTCTAAAATATAAATAAGATGGAAATACATTATGTTAGTGTTAACATTCAACATGGTTCTGGGAGTTTTTAAAAATTTAAAATCAAAAGAGGAGGTAAACTTAAAGGTGTAGGAAATAAAATTTCCACCATTGGCATGTGATAGATTATATATCTTAAAAAACAAAAGAAAATCAGCTAAAAACCTCAGAATTAGTAAAGTTCAGTAAGATAGGATATGTATACAAAAATAAAGATATTCAGTAAAGATAGGATATGTATACAAAAATAATTTCCCATAAATCAACCAAAATTAACTAGTAAATACCATGGAAAAACATTCCAGTCTCCATAGCAACAAAACATCTAAAGTGCCTAAAACAGTGGTTCTCAACCTTCCTAATGCCATGATGTATTTTCATTGTTGCAAAGGGGTCTCGACCCACAGATTGAGAACTACTGGCTTAAAATTAATTTTAATAAATAACATCAAGTATTACCTCAATAAAATGACAAAACTTTGTAGAAATGTATATAAATGGAAAAACCCACAATGTTCTTCCCTGATAAAAGTTGGTATTAAAAACATATCATTCTTTCCAAATTAATGTACAGATTTATTGCAGATTGCAAATGCAAATACCAATGCAATTTTTCAACTTCTCCAAATGATTCTAAGATTCCTCTGGCAAAAATAAAATGTTGAGACTAGCTTTAAAAAATGTTAAAGAGAAGAATAATGAATGAGGACTTTTCCTACTAGATATAAAAACTTTTATGAAACTATAATAATTTAGGTGATGTGGTAATAGTACAGGATTTGACAGATTAATAGGACAGACTAGATAGTCCTGAAATAGGACTAAAAATATATGAAAACTTAATGAAGAATGATAAATGAAAAATCACATACCATAAAAATGCTGGAAATAACATTAGCGGATATAAAACTGATTTAAAAGCACTAGAATGTATCACCAAGGAAAAGATACATAGGTTTTGACTACATAATTTGTTAAATTTGTATATCACAGAAATAAAGCTTATCTAATGTAACATCAATAATATTTTTCAAGATAACAAAAATGTATCAGAAAATGCCATAAAAATATCTAAAAGCCAGCTGTGGTCTTGGCAAAATATTTGCAACATATATGACAAGTTGATAACTTTACTGGTAGAAGAATGTTCACTTATCAATAAGAAAAATAAGAGCAAATCATGTTTCATTTCTTATTGCTGCTGTAACAAACTACCACAAGTATAGTGGCTCCAAATTACACAAATTTATTTTCTTACATTTCTGGAGGTAAGAACTCCAAAATCAGTCTCACTGGGCTGAAGATGCTTGCAGGACTAGTTCATTCTGGAAGCTCTAGAAGAATCTCCCTTTCAGTGACTTCCTCAGTTTCTAGACCCCTCCTGCACCTCTTGCCTCTGGCCCCTTCCTCTAAGTCCAGAGCTGCCAGTGTAGTATCTTCAAGTCTCTCTCCTCTGACCTTTTCTTCCATTATTACTTTCCTGCTTTGATTCCAACCATCTTGTCTTCTTCCTATAATAACTTCTCCTGGATAATCCAGAATAAAGTCCATCTCATGCCCTTAATCACATCTGAAAAGTCCCTTTTGCCATGTAAGGAAATGTATTCACCTATTCTGAAGATAAAATTATAGACATCTTTGGGAGGCCATTCACCACTAGAAAAACAGATAAACAAAAGATAATATGCAGGAAAAAAACCCAAACCAATGGCCAAGAAACCTATGAAACACATATTCAATCTCACTAGGAGTCTAAACACTGGAAAATAAAGCAATGGTGAAATATATTTTTTTTTTTGCCTAGCAATTCACAAAGATTTTTCTAAAATGTGAATATGATTCTGGTATAAGAGCACAGTTTCCAAACCATGAAGTGATATGTGCCAGAAGCCTCAAAAAGTGTAGGTCATGTAATCCAATATTTTATTTCTTAAAACTCTTCTTAAGCAATTCAAGATTTAAAATATACAACATAGGACCCACAGTATTTTTAAAGAGCATTAAATTAGAAACTGTAACTAACAATAAGGTATTAGTTCAATAAACTGGGATAAAATTGTATAATTACATGCCAAGCAGCCATTAATATTAGATCTTCAAAGATTTTTAGTAATATTGGGAACATTGTCCCAATTCAATGTTGAGGACAAAAAACAAACAGGACACAAAGCTGAATGTATTATAAAATAAATGCAGCTAGCAGGCTAAAAATGGTTAACTCAAAGTCAGGAGATTATGAGTTATCTTTATTTTCCTCATTATACTTTTCCTGTTTTCTAAATTTTCAATAATAAAAATCAATACCCTTACAATCATTTGTTAAAAGATAATTTAAACATTCCAAAGGGAGAGGTGACAGATGTTGGCCATTGAGCCTTAGAATTCTGAGCAGGATGAAAAATAAAGTGTTATATGCCCCCAAATGGCAGCTCCCACACATCAGTCGGAGACAAGCCTGCATGTTATTCCTTTCAAAAACAAAGCCAGCCAGCACCATGTGCAAATCAGTATCTCCCAGTTATGCACTGTTGCCAGGAGAGGAACAGCACAGAACAAGTTCAAGCACAGAACCCCAGACTCCAAGCAGAAACAGGTTTTCCTCCCTGCAGTTGGGCCTAGAAAGGATTATGGGTCTATAGTAGAGCCCTCGAGAGTCAGAAAGGAAGAAGTAAACAATATGAGTTTTAATTAAATTCTAAGAAACTAATTGGAATGGCTGAGGAATACACCAGATAAACACATCAGACACAGCACAGTTCTCAATGCAACTTTTTTCCACTGGGCAAAAACAAATGAAAATTTTGATACAGGGAGGTAGAAGAAATACTCAGTCCAAATGTGCATTAGGACTACCTGAAGCTATTTGTCAATAAGCTAATAGAAAGCTTTATGATGACAGGATTTTTTTATTTTACTCTGTTTTGTTCATTGCTCTATGTCCCTTGCCTAAAATACAGCCCAGCACCTGGTAGATACTGGTACTCAATAGATAATTCTTTTTTTTTTTTAAATTTTATTGAATGGTAACTATGTACATTAATGCACTTCTGGGGTACAGTGTGGGGTTTTCGCATGCAAACTGAAATACTTCCATCAAACTGATCAACACAGCCTTCATGTCATTTTCTCAGTTATAGTTTTAAAACATTCTGATTCTACTCTTAGAGA
>CAUYQV010025503.1:0-18471 GCA_963574575.1 Galagoides demidoff | reverse complement strand
ACAGGCGCCCGCCACAACGCCCGGCCATTTTTTGGTTGCAGCCATCATTGTTGTTTGGCGGGCCCGGGCTGGGGATTCGAACCCGCCACCTTAGGTGTACGTGGCTGGCGCCTTAGCTGATTGAGCCACAGGCGCCGAGCCATAATTCTTTTTTTGGAGGAATTAAACAGTCTCTCTGGTGTATGGAAAGATGCCTAGAGAGAAAGAGTATTCAAATGCTTGAGTAAGGCACAGTCATCCTCACTTAATAGTGGTCAAGCGTCGAAAGATTAAGAATGACCTGTTTTAGAGCGAGGACTTTCTACATGAAAATAGGCAACTAAAAATCATGCGGTATTCATTAGGGTTATCAAGTTTCAATTTTGACTGGGGAACAGTGGCTCACACCTGTAGTCCTCACCGTCCAGGAAAGAGAGGCAGGTGGATTGCTTGAGCTCAGGAGTTCAAGACCAGCCTGAGCAAGATTGAGACCCAATCTAGAAAAACTAGCCAGGAGTTGTGGCAGGTTCCTGTAATCCCAGCTACTTGGGAGGCTGAGGCAAGAGGATCGCTCATCCAAGAGTTTGAGGTTGTGAGCTATGATGCCACGGCACTCTACCCAGGGCAACAGAGTGAGATTCTGTCTCAGGGAAAAAAAAAACAGTTTCAATTTTATTTAATGCAGGAATGTCATCAAAAGAAGTATTATATATAATCCTCAGCCCTCAACTTCCTCACATTTACTGTGCAGACATTTTATTTCTCAAGGGATTTACCAGATCTATCAGGCTGGTCTTCAAATCCAAATAAAATACCACCCACATTCACCAAGGCTCTCTTATAAGAGTGAGCTGTGCTTCCAAGTTCTGGTCATTAGACTTCCTTAAGTCAATTCAATTCAGCCACACTGTGCTGGATGTTAGGAATTCAGAACTAAATAAAGCATAACCCTTAACCCCAATGAGCTCAGACTGAGGGAAAGGGAAACTGACTTGTAAACAAATAAGTGAAATGAAAGGTAGTGTGAGTCAGTGGAGGGCAGAGAGAAAGCACAGCAGTGTGGTGGGGGCAGGGAATGGCTGGAAATGATTTCATATGGAGAGTGTGGCATTGTGCTGCCCTGCCTCTAACATGGCCCCAAGGAGCCTTCTTTTCTGATATTCACACCCTGTACAGTCCCCTCCTGCATGGTACCAGAGTCAGTCTTTGTGACCTATGGAATATAGCAGAAATGTTGGCAGAGCTGTGTGAATTCAGAGCCTAAGTTAGAAAAGACATTGCTGCTTCTGCTTTGCTCTCTTGAACCATTTGTGATGGGGAAAGCCCAAAGCTGTCTTGAGGACACATAAGCAGCAGAAAAGGGCCCCAAACAGGGAGGAATTGATGTCTTCCACCAACACCCAGCATCACTTTGATGAGTCACCTGAGAAGTGCATCCTCCAGGCCTGGTCAGGACTTCAGATGTCTACAGGCCCAGCTGACAACCTGATTGCAACAACATGAGAAACCCTGAGTTCAGATGCTCCTGAATGTCTAACCCACTGTGACAGGCAGAGTGACACCACCTTCCTGAGACACTCGTGTAATCCTCAGAGCCTGTGAACATGTTATTATATGGCAAATGGGAACCAAAGTAATAGGTGAAATTAAGATTGCTAATCAACTGACCTTAAAAGAGGGAGACTGTCCTGGGTCATCCAAGTGGACCCAATATAATCACAAGTATCCTTAAATGTGGGAAAGAGAAACAGAAGAGGAGGTAAGACTAAAGTGATGGGAGAACTTGACTGGTTGTCACCAGCTTTGAAGATGGAGAAAGAGGCATGACACAAGGAATTCAGAGCCAGAACGTGTAAGAAAATGGATTCTCCCTAAAGCCTCCAGAAAGGAGTGCAGCCCTGCTGACGCCTCGATTTTAGCCTGGTGAGACCCAAGTCAGTCTTCTGAACTATTGAGCTGTATAATATGAGAAATCTGTGTAGTTTAAGCCACTATATTGGTGTTAATTTGTTATAGCAGCAGTAGAAAACTAATACACCCACAGAAACTGTAAGGATTAAAATATGTTTATTGTTATTTTAGGACATGAATGAGGAGGTAATTTGATATTTGGCAGCCGGTAAGCAATACAGATTTTGATGCCTGGAAATGGGCTGCTGCCAAAATAAAAACCTAAAATATAAGAGCAATTTGGAACCAGACAGTGAGAAGAAATCAGGGCTTTAAGGCGCATATCAGTAAAAGCCTAAAGGAATATGAAGAGACCAACAGTTGAAGCCTGTGGGCCTTTTAGGAAGCCACCAGTCAAATCTTAAAGGAAAATTAGGAATGTTTTATTGGAAACTGGAGGAAAAGTGATCCTTGTTATGTAGTGGTAAAAATTTTAAGCCATACCTTCACCCATGGTAACAGGAAAGATATAGAAGTTTCTGATAGAATGAACAATATTTGATAGCATAACGAAGTGACACTAGTCAACAATAGGTTATAGGATACTTTAAAATAAAGAGTGGAATTAGAATGTTCCTAACACAAACAAATGATAAATATTTGAGGTGATGGATACTCCAGTTATCCTGATTTGATTAATATATATAGTATGCCTGTATCAAAACATCTTATGTACCCTATAAAGATACAGCTATTAGGTGCCCATGATAGTTAAAAATCAAAAATTAAAAAATAAATGTATCTAATGAAGTAAACTAAATGAACTAGCTAAGGAGATTTCCTGGCAAAGCGGTGAAGGTGTCACCTAGTTTCTCCTCACTACTTAGAGGACAATGTGCGCTACTTGTAGTAAACTACGAGAAGACAAAGATAAGCAAAAGAAAGGATGGTAAAACAAGTCTCAAGAATTATTGGGTTTGAAAATTCCCTGCCTCTCCAGATGACGGATAAGTCAAAATTAAGAAATTACTTCTGGGCAGCACCTATGGCTCAGTGGATAGGGCGCTGGCCCCATATACCGAGGGTGGCAGGTTCAAACCCAGCCCCAGCCAAACTGCAACAAAAAATAGCCGGGTGTTGTTGCAGGCGCCTGTGGTCCCAGCTGCTAGGGAGGTTGAAGCAGGAGAATCCCCTAAGCCCAGGAGTTGGAGGTTGCTTTGAGCTGTGACGTCACTGCACTCTACTGAGAGTGACACAGTGAGACTCTTTCTCAAAAAAAAAAAAGAAAAGAAAAGAAATTGCTTCTAGGGGAAGATAAAGTCCTAAGTATTCACAGGAGAACATGGTGTACATAAAGATGAAGCCCACGGTAGAATCCTTTACGATCTCACAAAGATTCAAGGCAGTACGTCAGAGAAACTTTCAGTTAAATAAAAGGTGGCTTGTCTGGAAGCCTTGGGATGGAGTGACTCTATTTTGCATGTGGGAGGGACATGAAACATTGGGGACTAAGAGGAGACTGTGGACAGCCAGGTTCCAAGGTGATCTCCCAGTGATTCTCTCGTCCTTGTATTCACATCTCTGAGGAGCTCCCACTCAGCCTATCAGCGTTGATCTATATGACAAACAGACTACGGCAGATGTAATGGTGCATGATTTCTCTAACTAGGTCATTAAGACATAGTCACTTTTGCCTTTTTCTCTTGGCTCATTCTGTTGTTAAATCAAAAAGTAAACAAAACCGTGAGGCAATTGTTAATTGAGTTAAGTAGAAGAGAGAGAGGATGGATGGGCACTAGAAGAGTGGTTACAAAAGGACCAAATAGTGTAAAAGAAAAGTGTGTTTTAACTAGGAAGCAATTTGTTCCTAGGACTTAAAAATATCTTAATATAATAGTCTTTCCTTATCTGAGGTTTCACTCTTCACAGTTTCAGTGACCCAGGGTCAACCTTGGCCTGAAAATATCATTTCAACCTTGGTCTGAAAATTTCCAGAAATAATTCATAAGTTTTAAATCATGCACCATTCTGAGTGTTGTGATAAAATCTCAGGTCACCCTGCTCTGTGCCAGCACCACCTCCTCACTGTGAATCATCACTTTGTCCAGATTATCCCCTGCTATTGATATCACCTGCCTGTTAGTCACTTGGTAGCCAACTCAGTTATCAAATTGATTCTGCGTGTGTTTGAGTAACTCTTCTTTTACTAAATAATGACCTCAAAGTGCCAGATTGCAGGCAATTTGGAGAGGTCAAAGAGAAGCAGTCAGGTGCTTCCTTTACAAGGGAAAAGGTGAAAGTTCTTGATTTAATAAGAAAAGAAAAAAAATTGTATGCTGAGGTTGCTAAGCTCTATGGTGAGAATGACTCTTCTGTGAAATTGTGAAGAAGGAAAAAAAAATGTGCTCCTTTTGCTGTCACACTCAAATTGCAAAAGTTACAGCAACAGTGCATGATAAGTGCTTGGTTAAGATGGAAAAAAGCATTACATTGGTGGGAGAAAAACACAAACTGAAAATGTGCTCTGACTAATGGCAATGTGTTGCTCCAGAAAGCATTGAGCCTGCATGAAGACTTTGACAAGAGATCCCCTGAAACAGGTGACACCAGACCACTTACTGCAGGTAAGGTATAAACTCAGGAATGGGTTTGGACTACAAAATATTTTAAAACATTATAGATGAGATTTGGTACAATCCATGATTCCAAGCATCCACTGGGGGTCTTGGACTCACTCTCCTGGGATAACAGAGGACTACTGTAATGACAATAGCCTTGATAGCTAACAGCTAAATGTTTATTATGTTCCATACATTTTTATCCTTAAATCCCTAAGAGATCGATAGTATTACTATCTCTATTTCACTGAGCATAACAGCTTGGGTTCAGAAAGGGTAAGCATATTGCTCCTGAAAATTATTCTTTTTTTTGAGACAGAGTCTTACTATGTCGCCCTTGGTAGAATGCCGTGGTGTTGCTGGTCCCATAGCAACCTCCAGCTCTTGGGCTTAAGCGATTTTCTTGCCTCAGTCTCCCAAATAGCTGGGACTATAAATGCCTGCCTCAATGCCTGGCTATTTTTCGGTTGCAGTTGTCATTGTTGTTTTAGCAGGCCCAGACTGGGCTTGAACCTGCCAGCCTTGGTATATGTAGCTGGCGCCCTATTCACTGAGCTATAGGCACCAAGCCCTGAAAAGTATTCTTTCTGCGTCTCTTTATTGTAGACACCAAAACTCTTTTCTGACCAGACCGTGAAGGCTTGTTGACTTTGCTCTCTCTGACAGCTTCTACCAGTATTTATTGGCTTTCTTTCTGAACTGAGGTATGGTGGGGACTATATGTTCACCAAAACCCATTTCTTTTATGCACTTAGCGTACATTTCCCAGCCCCCAGGTAGTAACATTTGGTCATGTGACTGTTCTGGCTCTTAGAAGATGGACTGAAACAAAGTCGTGTACTTCAGAACCGGCTCGTGGAAACCTCCTACATGGTCCTCTGCTCTCGGGGTCCCTGAATGACCAGATAGATCTGCATTCACCAATCACAGATATTTATAATGAACACAGCACAAATATAAACTTCTATTGCATTAAACCATGGAATTTTACAGCAATTATCATTACTTATCATAAGTAACACATAAACTTAACAAAACACCATGTAGAAACAAAACTTGATAAATTTGTTTCTATAAACTGTATGGCACCTTATATCAAGCACCTTTATGTCTGGTTGCAGTGGCTTCAAATAGCTAAAGAATTATTTTAGAACCAGACTAGTAAATCGTTATAATCTAAGGTGACCATTACAGGTAACATATCTTGAAAAGGTGTATATGGGTGCATTCTGAGTAGGTCTGTAATTCTATTTGGTAGTGCAGGTTGATTTAAAGTTTCCTGGTCATTATAGACCCGGGATTTCATACTTGTGCATTAATTCTGACAGTTCACACCAAGGAAAGGTTGCATCAGATATTTTCCTGCCTTTTTGTTAAGCCTCATTACATTCCTTGAAAACAAAATCTGAGCTTTTACATTGTATTTATATGTAAATGCTCACGTTAACATGGAAATCAACTGCACATTAAATATGCAGGGGAACTGAACCCCACAAAGGCATATGTATTCATGATCTGTATATAGATGACTTAATAAAAGGAAAAAAAAATATGCACAGGTAATATGGTTCACATCTGTTGAGCATTCACTATCTTCTAGGCACTCCGCCAAGCTGTTTGTATCTGTTATTTTATTTAATTTTGGGGACAAATCTATGATATAGGTACTATTACTGTCCACATATTATAGGTAGGAGAAAGAAATCCAGGGGATAAGCAACTTGTTCAAGATTATAAAACCAAGTAAATGATGGAAATAAGGTTTGAACCCAAATGGTCAGACTTGCTATTAGCTCAGAATAGCTACAGTGACAATAACAATGGAAATTTGGAAAGAGGCCTTATGTACTACACAGGGGTGCCAAAAAATGATTACACTTTTAAGGCTAAGTGCAGTGGCACGCCTGTAATCCTAGTACTCAGAGGCTGAGGCAGGTGGATTGTTGAGCTTACAGGTTCGAGACCAGCCTGAGCAAGAATGAGACTCTATCTCTAAAGCTAGCCAGGTGTTATGGCAGATGCCTATAGTCCCAGCTATTAGAGAGGCTGAGGCCAGAGAATCACTTGAACCCAAGAGTTTGAGGTTGATGAGAGCTGTGATGCCAGGGCACTCTACCGAGGGCAAAAAGTAAAACTCTGTTTCAAAATTAAAAAAAAAAAGTATATACTTTTAAAGCAGTATTATCTATGCTTTACTTTTACAAATTGAATTGAATTGTGGTAGCAATGTATAGTATGACGTTCACTCAAATGAATGCAAGTGTCACCATGTGGGGAGGACAAAGAAAATGGCGGAAGCATGGTTATCCTTCTAGGAATGAGACCATTTCGAAGTGGTATTTGAAATTTGAGAATGTTATGGAAACACAGTGACAATGGAGGCATGAGTGGGCCACAGAACCGCCAACACACCTTGCAATTGCATGCATTCCTGATAAGTTTGAGATGCAACGCATGGTACCATGTGTGATGTGCACAAGGCAAGATCCAGGAGGCCTCACACAGCAAGTTCTGCTTCTTCTCCTGTGATGTTGGAACAGTTTACACGCTCTCCACAGAAGTCTACCAAACCAGGTACACATGACACAGGAGTTAGCAGAACAAGCATACGATGCAACAGTAAAATGGAAAATTTACATCTCAATATTATTACATGCACTGAATGAAGATGACCCTGATTGAAGGGTGCAGTATTATGGGTGGTTCACTGTAATCAGAAGTGTTGGACGCTGGTGTAACCACTGGAGAACCTCTTCTAATTGTAGAAGCCACTAGCTCACAGCAACCTCAAGCCCCTGGGCTTGACTTCTAGTCACCTTTTGTTCTGGTATATATTGAGCATTATAATTTTAATACTGTTTCTTCCTTTCTTAAAATGTGTATACATTTTTTGGTACTTTCTGTCTACATGGTCTGATAATTAAGTTCTCAAACTCACCCTAGAAAAAGCACTACATGCCTCATTGCTGAATATCACTATAGTCCCTCTCAAAGGGCTCCCCTTGGGAAATGATGCACCAAGGCCAGCACCTAGTCTACCCTTCAAAGCAATTTTGGAACTCTTTTTCTGGCATGACCATCAGAGATGGAGTCACAGGAAGTTCTGACAATTAAGTTCTTGTCTACATGAGCTTGTGTTGGCAGCACTGTTCAAACAACTTGGTGAGATTTCATAACTGTGGTGTATCAGTGTGTCACACTGTGTTCTTGCTGATGTGTGGCGGTGTCCTGCTGAGTAGCTTTCATTATTGCTGTTACACGTTTTTGTGTGCCATACAATGATATATGAATATGGTTAGTTTCAATCATAGTTAAAATGAGCTCTATTCTTTTACAATTTTTTGCCAGTGCCGTCTAAGACTTGAATTTTTTCTTTTCTTTTTTTTCTGAGACAGAGTCTTAGTCTGTTGCCCCAGACTAGAGTACAATGGCATCAGCCTAGCTCACAGCAACCTCAACCCCTGGGCTCAAGTGATCCTCCTGCTTCAGCCTCCCTAGTAGCTGGGACTACGCCCACCGTAACGCGCAGGTAATTTTCTCCATTTTAGTAGAGGCAGGGTCTTACTCTTGCTCAGGCTTGTCTCAAACTCCTGAGCTCAAGGAATCCTCACACTCAGCTTCCCAGAGTGCGGGGATTATTTATAGGTGTGAGCTATCATGCCCAGCCTAAGACTTGAATTCTTGTTAGACTAAAAAAAAAAACCAAACCACTATTAAGCAAAAACAACTTAGTAGGTGAGACATGGGTTAATCAAAACTTAAGTTTTATTTTACTCTTAGGAGCATTCACATACCTTAGAAACCATAAAAGCTAACCTTTTATGGCAAGAGATATTCCTATTCTCAAATTGAATGGGAACCCTAAAGATTTATTTGGGAATTGAAATCAAAGACTGAAGAAAAATGTTATCACAGAACTTCTCCCCATGTTCAGTCAGCAAAAGCAGAGTATTCATTGCTTAGTTCTTATCAGGCAGGTTGAACCCTTACAGATCCATGAAGTTAGACCTCATTTTCTGCCTCAATACATAAAGTGCAACATTTTGTTTAAAGGCTGGGTGCAATGACTCACACCCATAATCCTAAAACTCTAGGAGGCCAACATAGGCTGTTGCTTGAGCTCAGGAGTTCAAGGTCAGCCTGAATAAGAGCTAGAGCCCTTCTCATGGAAAAATAGAAAATTAGCCAGGCATTGTGAAAGGCACCTATAGTCATAGCTACTCAGAAGGCTGAGGCGAGAGGCTCTCCTGAGCCCAAAAGTTTGGGGTTTCTGTGAGCTATGATGCCACAGCACTCTACCCGGGGCAACAGAGTGAGACTCTCAAAAAACAACAACAAAAACATTTTGTTTAAGGCTGGACACAGTGGCTCATGCCTGTAACCACAGCACTCTGGGAGGCTAAGGTGGGTGGATCATCTCTGAGCTCATGAGTTCGAGACCAGCCTGAACCAGAGAGAGACACCATCTCTAAAAATAGCCAGGCATTGTGGTGAGCACCTGCAGTCCCAGCTACTTGGGAGGCTGAGGCAAGAGAATTGCTTGAGCCCAGGAGTTGAGGTTGCTGTGAGCTGTGACACCATAGCACTCTATTGAGGGTGACAAAATGAGACTCTGTCTCAAAAAAACAAAAAAAGGAAAAAACAATTTTTGTTTTAATTTCTATGTCTTCTAAGACATTAGCCTGCTTCTTCTCACAGATTACTAGTTATTTAGTTATTTGTGCTTTGTGGGTTTTTTTTTTCCTGTCTCTCTTTGGATTTTCCATTTCCACCTCCATGTTACCCATTTCACTTTTTACATTCTTCACCAGACACTCCTTTTTTTGTTTCTTTTTTCTTTTCATTTATCTAAAGCAAAGAAAATGTTAACCTAATCCCTAACATAAGAATCATACATATACCTACCATTCTTTTTTAGAAATAGGAAAAAATGTCAAGTGAGTTTTCATTGGTTTATGAGTTTTTGTGGTTTATATATTTTTAAATGTTATAAGATTGCTGGGCAAAATAACTCATTCCCATAATCCTAGTACTTGGAGAGGCCCATGTGGGATGATTGCTTGAGGTCAGGAGTTCCAGACTAGCCTGGGCAACATAGCAAGACCTTGTCCCTACAAAAAATTTTAAAAATTAGCTGGGCATGATAGTGTACACCTGTTGTTTCAGCTACTGGGGTGGTGGAGACAGGAGGCTTGCTGGATCCCAGGCTTTTGAGGCTGCAATGAGCTGTGATCATACCACTGCATTCCAGTCTGGACAACATAGTAATAACCCTGCCTCTGAAAAAAAATTACACAGTAGTTAATGAGATATTACATAAGATCAGGTTGTGGAAACACTTAATAAACTATAAATATTATATAAGTAGAAGGCATTAATATGTGGAATTTGTTTTATTTCATAGAAAAGAATATTGTTTTTGAAATTTCTTTCATATTATAAAGATTTAAAGTTGGAATAAGTTAGGCAAACCACTGAAAATACTAAAAATTTTCTCTCCAATTTTCCTGAGGTTATGAGCATGCAGTCTTTTTTTTTAAAGACAGAATCTCAAGCTGTTGCGTTGGGTAGAGTGCTGTGGCATTACAGCTCACAACAACCTCAAACTCTTGGGCTTAAGGGGTTCTCTTGCCTTAGCCTCCCAACTAGACTACAGGCACCTGCCACAATGCCCAGCTATTTTTTGTTGTTGTTATTGTTGCAGTTGTCATTGTTGTTTTAGCTGGCCCGGGCTGGGTTTGAACCTGCTAGCCTTGGTGTATGTGGCCAACACCCTACCCACTGAGCTATGTATTTGCAGTCTTTTTTTTTTTTTGTTTGTTTGTTTGTTTGAGACGGAGCCTCAAGCTATCCCCCGAGTAGAGTGCCATGGCATCATAGCTCATAGCAACCTCCAACTCCTGGGCTCAAGCGAGTCTCCTGCCTCCGCCTCCCAAGTAGCTGGGACCACAGGTGCCCGCCACAATGCCTGGCCATTTTTGGTTGCAGCCATCCTTGTTGTTTGGTGGGCCCGGGCTGGGGATTCGAACCCGCCACCTTAGGTGTATGTGGCTGGCACCTTAGCCAATTGAGCCACAGGCACCGAGCCGTCTGGGTGACTTTTACGAAAACTCTGCAATGTTAAATTGATGCAGCTCAGTTTGCTCAGCAGAACTGGCTGCTAAGTGACCGCCCATTGGGAGCAGAGCACTGAAAAGAGGCCCCTGCTTTGTAAGCTGCACAGGAAAAGGCACAAGTGTTCACAGGGATTTGCTCAAAAAGGCAACGAAGATGCTGAATGTCTAGAGGGTAGAGCGTTGAAAGTTGCATCTCAAAGGAAATCTCGTTTTTTAATGTTGTTAGGAAGACTAACAGGACGCCTTTTTTCCTTTGGGCCAGTCAACTTACAGAAGTCTGACACTCGGCACCCTGTGGCACACAAGGGGCAGGTGGGTCTGTCTGAGGGTTAGCTTTCAGAGTGCAAACGCTCAGAAGTGAGGCTCTGCACGGCCACCGTCACCATCTTACCTCTCCCCATCCCTTTGCGGAAGTGACTCGTCTGAGGGCAAAGTTAATGGAGCCCCCTCCATTCCCATTCTGGGTTGAGAGGCTTCCAGAGAGGATGGCTGTGTCTGTAGCTGTCAAGGGTGCCTAAAAAATAACATCTGCTGGTGACACATCAGAGCAACGGCAAATGCCAGGCCCGCAGCCTCACAGACGTGCCGGAGTGCGGGGCTGGGTGCAGAGACACTGTAGCAAGGACGTATCATTATTTCACACCCTTACCCTTCTCTGTCTGGACTGGACATGGCCAAGGCGATAACTGTTTCAAAAGCTTTAATGGATAACTTTCACAACACCAGGGGGAAACCATAGGGTTCAATGCTGGGTTCTCTGGGTACCAATGACATTGGCTCCCATGGTACCTTCACTATGTGCCTCCCACTGTGGGATGACTGGGCCTCTCCAGTCCTGGCTACCACCAAGGTTCTGGAAGGGACTGAAGAGCTTCCCATGGCCATATTAATTGACTCTGATGGCTCTAAGAAAGGACAGGTGTCCCTGAGTTATGACTCCCATGTTGTTGGCTGATGTATTTGAGAATAAATGAATCAGCTGAGGCAGCAGAGACCCACGGGAGAATGGCCTGACTCTGCCACGTCCACACAGCTGGGAGAGACGTGACCTTTTCTTGACTCCATGGGTCAGGGTGCAGAGCCGCACCTAATAAAGTCGCCTTACAATTAAAGCCAGTTGCTAGCATTCTCCATGGAGGTCTGCCTTCTCTCCTAAAGCCACCGTGACCTGTGCTATGACTTCTCCAAGGCCATGAACTACCTGAGACCTTGGGAACTAAGCACCCCCAGCCCCACAGAACAGTAACACATGAGGCTGAGACTGGAGTTCTCGCTCTCTTTTTTCAAAGCTGCTAATCGCACCCTTTCATAAATAAAGATGAGGACGACCCTGGGCAGACTCCCGCTCCAGCTGCTCAGCGTGCTGCGCCTCATTACCCCCAGCCCGGCTGCACGGAGAGGCGTGTGTGTGCTTTACCTCAATGGACTGGGATATGTGCATTTTATTAATCTCAATCTGTGGAAAGCCACTTCCAGACACATCTTCGTACTCCTCATCATAGCGATCAAAAAGGTCAGTGGCATCTACTCCAACGCTGATCGTCCCCTGGGGCAGAAAGGCAAGCAGTCAGCACGCAGGTGGAACTGGGTAATGAAAGATGCTCCAGTGCGGCAGTAGCTCGGTTTGACTGAGTAAGTCATCTGATTCCACGGAACGCTGGGTTTAGGGACGACACTCCACCATGAAGCCCGCAAAGCATGAATGTCACAGTTCAAACCGAACAACTGCAGAGCACCACAGGCTTCCAGAGCTAGCGCATCATCTGACCAGGAGGGCCAGTCTGCACATCTGCAGAAGAGCACGCCAAGGACAAAAGTGTTAGTCAAAGGAGTAAGAGTTACACAGTGAGATTGTCAGAGACAGACAGGACCTGTGAATGCCTACAACAATCTAGAAGCTAGCTGCAGGGCTCACACGCTTCTCTCTAAACGCTTACATCAAAAATGACCTTACAACATAAAAATACTGTCAAAGATAAAGAAGCACAAAGAAACTGAAAAAATGGGAGGAAAAAAAAAAACAAACTGAGGATGTTATGAGAAAAAGAAAACCGTATTCTTAAGAAATTTTAAGCTAAAATTTTGCTGACTGATAAAAACATGCTCCTTACTCAGAAAGTCAATGTTTATTATTCTCTTTTATAGTTTTTTAGTTTATTTTTTATCTTTTTTTATTTTTTGAGACAGAGCCTCAAGCTGTCCCCCTGGGTAGAGTGCAGTGGCATCATAGCTCACAGCAACGTCCAACTCCTGGGTTCCTTTCCTGCCTCAGCCTCCCAAGTAGCTGGGACCACAGGTGCCCGCCATGACACCCGGCTATTTTTTGGTTGCAGCTGTCATTGTTTGGCGGGCCCTGGCTGAATTCGAACCCGCCACCTTAGGTGTATGTGGCTGGCGCCTTAGCCACTTGAGCCATAGGCGCCGAGCCAGTCTTAACTTTTAAATGGCTATACAGCAGAACCACTCTAAGTTGACCACCTAAGGGACTGTAACCAACTGGTCAACACAAGGACCCAGGCCTTATGTACTTATGTGTACAAGTGTTGTGTGGCCCGTCTATTAGGTCAACTTAAGGAGGTGGTCAACTACAGAGGCTCTGCTATATATAACCACACACAATCTTTTTTTTTTTTTTTTTTGGAGACGGAGCCTCAAGCTATCCCCCTGGGTAGAGTGCCATGGCATCACAGTTCATAGCAACCTCCAACTCCTGGGCTCAAGCGAGTCTCCTGCCTCAGCCTCCCAAGTAGCTGGGACCACAGGCACCCGCCACAACGTCCGGCCATTTTTTGGCTGCAGCCATCATTGTTGTTTGGCGGGCCCAGGCTGGGGATTCGAACCCGCCACCTTAGATGTATGTGGCTGGTGCCTTAGCCGATTGAGCCACAGGCGCCGAGCCTAAGCCAAAGTTTTACAGGAAGTTGGAGGGTCAGACCTGGCACATTTGCTGGTCTGGAGTCATTACATTCTGCTGGTAGATGCATGCTAAAGAACTTGAGCTAAAATACCACAAAGAAACAAAAATAGGTCTATTTTCTCTTTAGGGTTCTGATTTATCGCAAAGGGCAAGAGTGTTTTAGTTTATATCAGAAGGACCCAGAAAGATCTGTCGCAAAAATATTGACTAAAATGGGTCCTTGCTAGAAAACACCAGTTTGGACAAGTGAAATTGAAGTCTCTGATTTCTTTCTAACCACCAGGAGTGGTTATGCAAAACTGATGTGACTGAGGCATAAGCAAGCCGTTGCTGACGTTTGATTATTCACACCACAGGCAGTGACACACAAATTAGGAGCTCAGTAGCCGTTGTTCCCGGATAAGTGTTTTAACCTAATATCTGTCTATCCTTGACTATTCTTATTTGTTTGTTGGTTGGTTTGTTTATTTAGAGACAGAGTCTTACTCTGTCTCCCAGCCTAGAATGCTATGGCATTTGCTAGCTCATAGCAACCTCAAACGCCTGGGGTCAAGTGATCCTTCTGCCTCAGCCTCCGGAGCAGCAGGGACCACAAGCAGCTGCCACAGGCAAGTGCCACAGCACCCAGCTATATCGCTGCCTATCCTTAAGGTAAAACAAGGTCATGAGTAGGAAGTCAAACAGGGTATAGCCACTCTCTCGCCCAGCCCCCTCCCTCTCCTCTTCTATGTAGAGGCAAAGGACTATTAGTCACTTCTGCTTTAGTTCCTATGGTGATTACTTTCATGTCTCCAAATAACATACTTGCAGTGCTATTTCTTGCTTTTTCTTTTTCTATTTTTTTGAGACAGAGTTTCAGGCTGTTGCCCTGGGTAGAGTGCCATAGCATCATAGCTCACAGCAACCTCAAACGCCCAGGCTGAAGCGATTCTCCTGCCTCAGCCTCCCAAGCAGCTGGGACTACAGGTGCCCGCCACAATGCCCCACTATTTTTTGGTTGTAGTTGTCATTGTTGTTTGGCAGGCCCAGGCTGGATTCGAACCTGCCAGCTCTGGTGTATGTGGCTGGCACCCTAGCTGCTGAGCTACAGGCACCAAGCCTCTTGCTTTTTCTTTCTTTCTTTTTCTTTTTTCTTTAAGGAAAAAAAAAATTTTGAAACAGTCTGTTTCAAAAGCAGTGGAGGGATTCGTAGCTCACTGCAGCCTGGAACTCCTGGACACAAGAGATCCTCCTGCCTTAGCCTCCTGAAGTACTGGGACTATGGGCGCCCACTGCCATATCCACTTACTCTTTTTAATTTTTTTTTTTTTTTTACAGACAGAGTCTCACTTTGTCACCCTCGGTAGAGTGCTGTGACATCACAGCTCACAGCAACCTCCAACTCCTGGGTTTAAGCGATTCTCTTGTCTCAGCCTCCCAAGTAGCTGGGACTATAGGCACCTGCCACAAAGCCCGGCTATTTTTTTTGTTGTTGCAGTTTGGCAGGGGCCGGGTTTGAACCTGCCACCCTCCGTATATGAGGTCGGCACCCTACTCACTGAGCCACAGGCGCCACCCCTTTTTAAATTTTTGTAGAGTTGGTTTCTTGCTATATTGCTCAGGCCAGTCTCAAATTCCTGGCTTCAAGCAATCCTTCTGCCTTGGTCTCCCAAAATAGCTGGGATTACAGGTATATGCTTGGTCGTATTTCTTCTTTTTTCAATTTTGGGTACTATCTATGGACTCTGTAATAGTTCTTGAGGTTTAGCCTCTAAACATTACCATCATTTCCCCCTTCCTTCTCCTGCTATTGTAATTATAATCCAAATACAGTTTTTTGGTTTTTTTTTGAGACGGAGCCTCAAGCTAACCCCCTGGGTAGAGTGCTATTGCATCACAGCTCATAGCAACCTCCAACTCCTGGGCTCAATTGAGTCTCCTGCCTCCGCCTCCCACAGGCGCCCACCACAACGCCCGGCCATTTTTTGGTTGCAGCCATCATTGTTTGGCGGGCCGGGCTGGGGACTCGAACCTGCCACCTTAGGTGTACGTGGCTGGCGCCTTAGCCAATTGAGCCACAGGCGCCGAGCCAATCCAAATACAGTTTAATGCTAAATTTGCCTTTGTAAGTGTAAAGGCTATATTAAACTATCAACTATAAGCAGCATCTCTTGGTGCTCGATACTGAGGAGGGTTTCATCAGCACTCCTGGCCTTTCCTCTCCCTCTCTTCTCTTCTTTGCACCTCCCTATCTGTTTTGTTAAAAGAGAATCCGGCTTGGCAGGTTGGACTCCTGGGAGGACACAATTGAAAGAATGGATGCCTCTACACCTGCCTCTCATTCAATAAGCTACTGAAATTCCATCTCCCCTAAGAAACCCTGCTGGGACCTCACTGGGAAATAAGAGATGCATCTACGATTCTATTAATGAAATGATAGCCTAGGAGTCCATGAACCTTTCACCCAAAGGACCTTTGTCCTGTTGGGTGTTAACAACTAGAGAGGAAAACAATCAGCTTTGGCTGGGCCCTAAGCAAGCAGAGGTTTATTTACTTTTCCCATGCCCTGTCAAGCCAAGGCTGTAAAACTGCTCTCTGCGAGAGCTCACAGGTGGAATCAGTGACGTCACAGTGAATTTTCAAGAGAATGTACGTGAGATGTATTGCTCTCTTTGAATTACATATTGATAAGTAAGTTGATGTAAAAGCAACTCGTTCATTTTATTTTATTTTACTTTATTTTTTAAAGCAGCAATTGGAGGTGGAAACTCGCTCATTTTGAAAGGAACTGTTAAATTCTCTGCAATTCAGGGTCCAAGAGGAAAGAAAGCAGGTCGTGAGCCCGGGAGCGGAGCGCTCCTGCCCCCTAGTGGTTACTCATGCTGCAACTCCTTGGCTATTTCAAAGCACAGAGAACTAACTGGAGGGGAATTGAGTAGGAGTCAAATTCAGCCTATATCCTGAACCTGGGAAACGTCCATTCTCTCCTCCCTCGGTGAACTCAGAAGATCGAAAGGAGCACTAAAAAGGGACAGTGTTGTAGGTAAACACAGACAGCTCTCGGTCCTCCACGAAGTGGCCGCTGCGGAAGGAAGCAGGTGGTGACAATCAGGCTTGAGGCAGAAGGAATGGGATGGAATCCCTCCGCAGCGGTCCCTGTAGAAGCAGGGACGAAATAGAATCAGCCCCTATGGCAGAGTCCCGTGGGCTCGGGATCACTGGTCAGCAACAGCCCAGGGGACTCTGGTCTTGGGCTGGTGCGCCGCTCGATTCAGGGCAAACCAGTCAGGGGACAGCAGTATTAGTCACCATCTGTAGAGCATAGACTTGCCGGCAGAGTTTCCCTGTATTATCTTCTAATAGTCCTGCGGGTGCAGATACTGTTTTCACCCCTGCTAGGCGGGTGATGAAATGGAGGCTAACCAACTAGCCCCAAGTCACGCTCAAGTCACTCTGAAACTCAGAGCCAACACTCAAATACAAACCATGGTGTTTCGACCCCAGCTGTAGAGCTCCTCACTACCGACATGCATGGCTTACCGACAAGGCTAGGTTCTGAGTAGTGTTAGCGATTTTGTCACTGTCCAAACATTAAGGAGTACAGACACCTCGACGCACAGTCTACTGCACGCCTCGGCTGTAAACCTGTACAGCTGTTACCGTGCAGCATACTGTGGGCACCTGATACACCCTGGGAAGTATTTGTGTGTCTAAACATAGAAAAGGCACACTATAAATACGATATTATCGTCTCATGGGGCCACCTGCAGCCCATCATTGACTGACACCTCAGTTATGAGGTGCGCGATGGTACCACGTTTTCCTACTCTGCTCAGCCAAGAGGGAACGTGGGCTTCAACCCAGCTTGGGATGGTTGTGATTGGAACTCCAAGGTGGTTAAGATCAGTCCTGGATCTGCCACCCACTTTCAGGAACTATTTTCCTTTGCTGGGAAACAGTAGTAAAATAGCGATTGCCTCGTGAGCTGCCGTGGAGATTCATTGAGATAATGTAAAGTTTCTGGCACGTGAGGTTGGTTGCCTACAAAGACGTTTTCAACAATTCTTGGCGTTGTAAGTACGCTACTCCTCCCTACAAGGGGTGGAATCAGGGCCCAGATTCATGACTTGCTTTGACCTGCAGAACGAGGCAGATGTCATCATTCAGTTCCAAGTCTGAGTTGTGGGGGCTTCCATTTCTGCTCTCTTGGACTGCTGGCCCCTCTGTGGGAGGAAGCCCCGCTTGTCCCTCGGATGATGAGAGAACACGTGGGGGAAGAGCCCCAAGGGAGCCACCTTCCAGCGGAGCCAGCCATCTGATGCAACCACTTGAATGAGCTTACTCCAGACCACAGGAACTCACCTGCCACCCCCCACAATCACAGGATAGAATAAATTCTCCTTACACCACTGCGTTTTGAGATAGTTTGCTATGCAGCAAATAGTAAACTCTCAGTAAACGGTATCTGCTAGTATTATAATTGGTGCTGGGCAGGGATTCAGCCTTTGTTTCCACATTTCTTTCTTTCTTTCTTTTTTTTTTTTTTTTGCAGTTTTTGGCTGGGGCTGTGTTTGAACCTGCCACCTCTGGCATATGGGGCCGGCACCCTACTCCTTTGAGCCACAGGCACCTCCCTGGTTCAACATTTCTTAGGCCACTGATTTTTTTTTTCCACTTTTTGTCTGGGACCAGGTTTGAACCCACCACCTCCAGTATATGGGGCGGACGTCCTACTCCTTTGAGCCACAGGCACTGCCCGGCCACTGATTTATTTATTTATTTATTTATTCTGCTTTCACTGGAATAGGCTGGGAGAAACAAGAGTCCCATGTATTTTTTTTTTTGAGACGGAGCCTCAAGCTATCCCCCTGGGTAGAGTGCCATGGCATCACAGCTCATAGCAACCTCCAACTCCTGGGCTCAAGCGAGTCTCCTGCCTCCGCCTCCCAAGTAGCTGGGACTACAGGCGCCC
>CAUYQV010025502.1:0-52866 GCA_963574575.1 Galagoides demidoff | reverse complement strand
GCAATATAAAAGTACCAAACCCTCACCTAATGTGCATGATGCAATGGTACATTTCAAAACTATTAAGAAATGAGTATAATTGTGATGGATGTGTTACTTGGTTCAATGTAAACATTTCACATTGTATATCAAAGCAGTACCTTGAACCCCATAAATGCATCAATGTACAAAGTTATTATTTAAAAAATAATAATTATAAAAGAATAAAAAAAGATAGAATTATCATATTAAAAGTAAAAGTCCATTACTTGTTCATTATACCTTAATTAAACTGGAGAGGAAGAGGAATCCATATATATTCTGCTTGTAAGAGCCACATTAAAGTAAAAGGACATGAAAAAGCTCAAAATAAAAAGATGAAAAAAGATATTTACCAGGTAAAATAACCAAAATAAAGTTGATACAGCCATATTAATGTCATATTTTTTAAAAAGATGAAAAAGGCTAAGATATAATGATATAATCTTCAACTCATTCACAGAAAATATTCACTGTAAACATGAATAACATAGAGTGAAAATATATAAAGTAGAATTTGAGAGTCTAACAAGGATACATTGACAAAGACACATCAATCACACTGGGAGATTTTTGACATATCTCCCTCAGTAATTAATAGTGCAATCAGATACAAACTTTTAAGGATATTTGAATAATGCAATTGAAAAACTTGATACAGTGAACTTATATATCAAATTCTATAGGGCAAAATGTGAGCATATCAATTCTTAAGCACACAAGAATCATGTACAAAAACCAACGAAAAAGCAGGCCATTAACTAGGTCTCTACACATTTCAAAGAATCAATAATATGGATTATACCACATATCTGACTCCAATGCAATAATATGAGAAAAAATAAATAGAAATAATCAAAAACCCCCATACATTTTGAATTTTAAAAACACACTTCCAAAAAAACCTTAAAACTTTTAAAGACACACTTCCCCCCAAAAAAAGAAAAAGTAAAATAGACTTCTAAAATGCCTAGAATGGGAAAGAGTTTCCAAGTCTCAAAAATAATAGCAGCTGCCTGAATCTTATTAGTTCTATACCTCATCTCCAAAATCAACTAGTCAAGAGGGCAAGTAAATAAAACCATGACCCACACCTTCGTGTTACTCAGAGACAGACTACTACAGATTTTAAACTCACTGTAAGGTGAGAAATAAGTACTACATTCCAGCAGAGCTGCCATTCATCACTGCTGAAGATCACTACACATAGGTAACAGAGTGAGGTTTAAAATAATCTAGGAAAGGGAAAAGTGAGAACAGGGCACAGACAAAGCACAAAGCACATACAAACTCGTTTTTAGAAAAAGTAAGTGTCAACAGCTGAACACAGATCTGGAACAAGGTTGTTCTTAGCCTCAAGGGGCTTGAAAATGATTAGGACAGGAAATGACAGCCTCTGAGAAGTACAGCTCTCAGGAGATAATCACATGATCCGAAAAATAGGGATGAATAATGTTCCTTATAGATATGGCAGTGAGGGAAAGCTGTAGGGAAGGAAGAAATACTGACCCTGCAAAGATGAAAAAGGAACAAGGTATTCCAACCCTTTTTGTCATCAAAAAAGAAACTGCATTTCCATAATCTGACAGAAGAGGGTACTCTCAAACTCTCAACCCTGTTCACACAAAGCTTAGCAAGAGGAAAGATTGAAAAACAAATCAAAATGGTGTTATAAAACACTACTAGCAGATAAAAATTATCCCCGTAACAAATACCCACAAAGTAAAAATAGCTGATAATACAATGCTCCATTTTAAATTAAATATACTTAAAATTGTATTTGGAGACTTTAAAAAGCTAGAAGTAGAAATTCAAAAACTGAAAACAGAAATGAACAAAACATCAGAAGAAATGCAATGAGTTGACCAAACTCAGGAAAGAAACTGAAGAAAAAAGTAACCCAATTTCAGAGATAAAGAATAAATTACTAGTTTTGCAAGAATAGATGTATTCAAATGCAAATGAAAAAATAAATAGTAGAGAAAGGCAGAAAACAAAATAATGAAAATAAAATGATAAATGAAGTAAAATAGTTCTGAGAAAAAGTGATTGAAATGGAAGATCAGCAAAGAAGGTTTAGCCTACATATAATTGGAGTCACTGGAATGAAGAAAAAAAAAAACCATAGGAACAAAATAAATATTTAAAACTGCATACAAGAAAACATTTCAGAAGAAAAAGAAAATTAAATAACCACATTAAAAGGATTCATCATGTTGTTGAGAACTGTAAAGTGTCTTTCATGTCATTCTACTTATAAGCTGACCAATTAGTTTAAAATAGTTGCATGAATACGAGTAGAAAATAAGAGACACAAGGATCAGAGAGAAAAGAAAATGTATTACTCGCAGCAGTAGCAGTACCCAGGGCCCAAAGTACTGTTATTTTTACACTGGCTCCCTGAGCTCCAATATTCAAAGGATGATATAAATAGGACCAGATGACATCAGTACAATGTTATAGGAGACAGTCCTGAGCTTAGGTAGGAGATCTCTATAATTCATAATGATTAGAAAGGATCTCTTCCCATTGCTCCCTCATAGGAGACAGTAAGTATGTCTTCCCTTAGTTCTGGAAATGACACTATCTCCGTCTTCTGAGGCTGACTGCCTTGAAAAGATGGCCTGACCAAGTGGTAGTCAGTGCCCCAACCTATTAATATGTATAGGGCATGAGCAATCCATGGAGAATTGCCTTGGAAAGATGTTCCAAAATAATCCCATTTTAAATTTGCAACATAGACAAGTAAAACTATTAGACTTTAAAGACAAAAAAAATTCTGAGGGCTTCTAGGCAAAACTATCAAATTACTTAAATATGTAAGAAAATTAAGCTTTCATCGGTCTTCTCAAGAACAATATAAAAGGAAGGCAGCAATGAAATGGTATTATTTGGAAATAGGGTCACTGTAGATATAATTAATTAGGATAAGGTCATATGGGAATAGGGTGGGGCCCTAATTCAGTATGACTGGTGTCACTATGAAAAAAGGAGAGACACAGACACAGGAAGGCACAATTAAAGAATGTTATAGTGATACCTTGGAATCCAAACTTAATCTGTTCAAGAACCCCATTTGAGTTCCAAGACAATTTTTACCCTTTAAAATAATAGAAACTGGATCAATCCATTCCTAAGGTCCCACAAACTCAAATTTTCAAAATGATTTTAACAGTAAATAGGCTGAGTTCTAAAGTGATATATCAAATAATAATATTTGAATAGAAATCTAAATTAATAAAATTAAAAATACAAAAACATAAAAATACAAAGGCCTATTTCATCACAATTGAACACTTGGTTCAAAACATATCCCTCACTGTTCAGAAACTTCTTAAACTCCTTTACAAACTTTTCTGCTGCTTCTGAATTAGAACTGGCAGCCTCTCTGAGCGTAACAACACTATGAATCTCTGTCCTTTTCTTACAGTTCTGGAACCACTCCCTACTGGCTTCAAACTCCTCCTCTGAGCATTAGTATCAGGCATGCCTTTCACTACATCATCGTGGAGGACCTAGGCTTCCTCACAAGTTATTGTCTCAGAAATCACATCCCCAGACAGCTGTTTTTTCTTTAATCCAAACTAAGAGGGGTTTTCCCATCTCTTCCATACTGTTTGATTTTCTAGAGGTCAGCATCACAATCCACAACCTTAGCTGCTTTTTATAGCTTTTTATTTTTCAAAATTGTACAAATAGCAGTCAATGTAGGCATCCTGAACATAGTAGTGAGATCAGCCACATGTGTACCACTTTTGTGCTTAGGAATAAGATCTTAGCAGTTCTAACAACTTCCCTCTTACTCTTAATTTCCTCACCACACTTTTTAGGACCTGTTGCAAATACACTTAGTTGTTATTACATATAAAAAAAACACAAAACAGGCACAAAATCATAAAATTAGCAGTAAAAATCACACAAGATGTCACGTCTGCGTCCGACAATGAACTGAATGGCAAAGTGAATGGGTGGCCTGAGCAATGGGGAAACGTACACACAAAAACACACTAAGAATATGCTGGGTGTTAGGATTCCAGAGAAAGGTTTGGATTTCAGGCAAAATTTGCTGGAATTTTTTGTTTGGATTCTAAGTTGTTTGAGTTTTGGGGCATTCAGATTCTGGGGGCAATACTGTATTAACAGAAAAGGGGAACTACCAGACACATCTATTTAGGGGATAAACATGTACTGTGAACAACTTTACTCCTATTGATTTTAAATTTTAGACAAAATGTGTATTTTCTTGAAGCATAGCATTCATTAATACTGACAGAGGAAGAAACAGAAAACCAAAGTTATCTGATAATCATTGAAATACAGTCAATTCTAGTTGTCATGGTCATTACGTTCTACAAAGATGCCACAAACACTAAATTAGTGAATATGGAACTATTTATTGCTACCAGGAAAACACAGGGTTAGCTTCCTGAGTGTCTATGACCACAACATTCTCATCAACTAAGATTATGTTGCATTATTTACTTGTCAATATCCTTTTTATTTATTTATTTTTATTATTTAGTTTTTATTTTGTAATTATAAACTTAACTCTCCAATCCAGCTAGACATGGAGGGGAATAAGGAAATTATGAAATCCAAAGTACTGTAACGAGAGCACAAAGATCACAGGACCCTGCGAGCAAATGGGGTGGAGGGGTGCTCTCCTGAGTTACAGAAGGAATAGCCTGTTGGTTAAGATAAAACGTTAAGTCAAATTTATTATAGCCATCCACAGTCAGTAATGGTGATCTTGCTGGTCTTGCCATTCTTGGGGCCATAGCACTCCATGCTTCCACAATGCTCATGTCCTCTTTCACCTTGCCAAAGCCCGCATGCTTGCCATCCAACCACTCAGTCTTGGCAGTGCAGATGAAAAACTGGGAACCATTTGCATTGGGTCCAGCATTTGCCATGGACAAGAAGCCAGAACCTGTGTGGTTCAGGATGAAGTTCTCATCATCAAGTTTCTCCCTGCAGACAGACTTGCTGTCAGTGCCATTATGGTGAGCGAAGTCACCACCCTGGCACTTAAACCCTGGGATAATTCTGTGAAAGCAGGCACGCTTATAACAAATCTCCTCCCTCCAGTGCTCAGAGCACGAAAGTTTTCTGCTGTCTTTGGAAATTTGTCTGCAAACAGCTTCCAGGAGACCCGATCCAGGGGCTCACCATTGGTGGCAATACTGAAGAACAAAGCGGGGTTGACTATGGTTGGTAGCAGGAGACTATGGAAAGTGGCAATATCTGCAAAACCTCAATATCCTTTTTAAACAAGCCAATCTCATCAATTTTGAAAATGTGCTCTTCAATTTAACCCTTTTCTTGTATAATAGTTAGCAGGTGATTAAAAAATTCTCCTATAGGCTCCTAATCTGCAGACTCCCCCTCATCTGAAAGTTTAACATTTTTCACATTGTGCTGTGTTTTGAAATGTATGCTACAGTGAGAAGGGTTTAACATTTTCCTGACGTAAGTAACACGACTGCATTTTCTTTGGCTTTCAGCCTCAACAACAATGCTGTAACGATGCTTTTTAAAAATATCCATTGTCATCTTATGAATCCACAAATTTAGCCACTTTCTAGCTTTTTCATAACTTCATCATGCACCATAGATGTTATTTTCGTACTTTCTGGAGAAGCTTCATATACGGATCAAAGAATTTCCTGTTCCTTCTTCTTGATTGCTGGTTCATTAGCGTTGAACTTACAGGCAACAGCACTGTAACTCCTGCCCGGAGGAAACTCATCCAACACATGTATTTTCTCCCTAAGGCATATCACAGCCTCTTGCACTTGGGAACACTGGACTGCACTTTAATACTGTACTTGGGGGCCGTTTTAAACAGAAAAAACCACCAAATATGTTACTCAATAGACTGCACAAAAGATACTTGTTTACACTATGAGAGTTGAAACAGGCAGGCAGAGCATCGCCTTGTTCATCCTCAGCTGGGAATGTGGGTGTCGGGAGGCTCAAGTGTTCACTACTCTGCACACGTCTACACATGACCAGGAAAGCACCACGAGTATTGATTTTGGGATTACAGACTCATTTTTAGTGAGTAGGTGAAATTCCAAATACAGAATCTGCAAATAATGAAGATCAACTAAAAAAAAAATCTAAAACAAAAAAGAAAAACCAAGCTTAGGTGATTTTATAGGCAAGTCTATCAAGCTTTTCTGTAATATCAACTCCTCCAGAGAAGAGGGTGGGGGGAAAAAGAACTAATCCCCCAATTTATTTTATGAGATTGGTATTACCTTGACACTAAATGAGATTAAGGACAGTTCAGGAAAGGAAAAGCACAGACCAGTAGCACTCAAGGAAATAAATTAAACATTTAAGCAAAATACTAGAAACCTAAATCTAATAGCAAATAGGAAAAAACCAAAACATCATCATTAGTTAAGGGGGGAAGTATATGATCATTATTCACATATTTTAAAAACCTACAAAAATCATATATGTAGGTAGGTTCAAAATACCTATTGGAAATATGCAGTTTTGTGAAGGATTAGAAGGAACATTTACAATTAAGAATGGGAAAAGGATTCCTCTGTGTGTGACTTTCATTCAATGTTTTACTGGAGGTCCTGGCTCACACATTAAGTAAGACCAGAAAAAGAACAGGTAGATAAAACAGTTGTAAAGGATAAAAGGAAAATTATTATTTGAAAGTAATGTGATTATCTACATGGAAACATTAGAATTAATATGATGGACGGTTGCTAGACAGAAGGTCAACGTACAAAAATTAAATGCATTCCTATTTACCAGAAATGAAGAGTCAGAAAATACAATTTTAAAAATACCATTTGCAGTAGCAACAACAACAAAAATGTAAGGTATAAAAGAATAAATCTAAGAATGAATGTTTGTGACCTTTCTGAAGAAATTATTAAACTTTATTGAAAGACATTGAAAGGTTCCTAAATAAATGGAGTAATATATCACATTCATGGACAGGAAAGCCCAATAGCATAAATATAAATTCTCCCTAAAGTATTCTATAAATCAAGATCTTTATACGGTTTATTTTGGAATTTGCCAACCTGATTGTTAAATTTACACGAAAGGACATTCATCCCAGATTAAGAATGGGCCAAGAATAGTCAAGCTGATTTTGAGAAAGAACAAAAAGTGGCAACTCAGCCTCGCAGATAACAAAAAAATCTTAAAGAGTTACACTTACAGAGACAGTGTAGGGCTGGACAAACAGACCAGTGGAACATAAAGCTTAGAAATAGAGCCACACCTCTATGGGAAACTTGTTTTATGGCAGAAATGACATTGTTGATCAATAGGAAAAGTAAAGGTTGTTAATGACATGGGGTCAATTGTTATTTAAATAGAAACAAAATAAAATTGAATTCCTACTTGACAATATCATCAAAACCTACTCTGGGTGAATTTAAAACACGAATGAAAAAGTACATTAAAACATTTACAGAAGATAAACAGAAATTTGTATGGTCTTAGACCGAGGAAGGATTCCTTCTGCAAAATAAAATAAGCACAAAATCTAACAGAAAAGATTGGTGAATTCAGCTCTCTGACAATTGAAAAACTTGGCTTGTGATGATCAAAAATGAGCTGATAAGCCAGAGAAGATATTTGTAACCTACTTAAAGGATACATATCCAGACCTTATAAATGACTTCCTCAAAAAAGAGGAAAATAAATGGACGATGATTCTATGAAAAGATGCTCAGCCTTACTGGTAGTCAAATCAGTCTATTATCTCTTGTTGCCTAATAAACTATCTAAAACTTAATGGCTTAATAAAGCCATTATTTTTGCTAATTTTTACAACTCTGTGGGTTAGAAATTTGGAAAGGGCCCAGTAGGGACAGCTATCTCTGCTCCACACGTTGTCTGCCTGACACCTAGAGGTGCCATATGGCTTCTTCATGCCCATGTTCAGCAGCGTAACCTGGATGACTAGCAGTTATGGGAAAGCTGGAATGGCTCAGTGGGCTTTTATGACTGGGGGCCTCTCTTCTCAGAGGTTCTGGCCAGGTTTCCCCATTCTCCTCCGTGCGGTCTCAGGGTCACTTCTCCTGTACCTTTCCACCTGGCTTCTCATCATAGTACGCAGACATTTTACTTTGACTTGGGACTCCCAAAGGCACAAAAGTAGAAGATGGATGGCTTTCTCAAGGCTCTGTTCCTATGTCATTTCTGCAATATTCTCTTGGTTAAAGCAAACAGGAACAGCCTCAGTCCAAGCAGAGGGCTTTACATTAGGGCAAGAATGTTGGGAGTATAATTCATTGAAGATCACCAAGCGAGCAGTCTACCACACGAAAAATACAAAAATAAATTGTAATTAGGTGATAAAATTTCACAACATCAAGTTGCCCCATTGCTGTGAACATAACTTGACAAGCGACTCTAAATTTGAAGAGAAGTGTATCCTATGACCCATCAAACTCTACCCCTAAGCCATCAAGAATCTCTTATACGTATACCAGGAAATTAGAAATGTTCATAGTAGCATATTTATAATAGCAAACATCTGGAAACAATCTACATGTTCATCAACAGAAAAAGTGGTTCTGTACTTCCAGTAAAATGGCAAAGTTAATGAGCTGGTTACACCCATGAACAGGGATGACTCTCATGACATACTGTTGGGGAAAGACAACAATTTGCAGGATACACATGACAATGTGATACTGTACATACACACTTTAAAAACACGCAAAGCAATACTATAGTTTGCTAAAGGACATAAATACACATAGTGAAACTAAAATCATAACAACGATATACACAAAATCCAGGTTGTGGTGGTAAGGCCAGGCACTCAGGAAGTGGTACAAATATTGTACAAAAAATACACTCAGTATTTCAGTAGCTGGGTGAAAGATTTTTTAACGTGTTTCAAGTGTTAGACAATGCCCGTTACCCCTTGCTGACAGATGAGGAAGCTGGTGTACCTGTTTATCTTCCTTTTCCTCCTGGAGAGGAAGATAAGAGGCACCTTCTAGCTGCCTCACTTGACTTCGCCCTCTGTCCTCCACTTGCCTGAAGATTGCTGTCTCCTGGATGATGATGCTCAGATTCCCAAGTTACTCTCAGGGGTCTCCAATCCTCCCAGCTCTGGGTGCTTTTGGTGCACAGACCAGTGCTTTCTTGCAGGGGTGGCCTCTATATTGCTCTTCTGTCTTCCCTTTAGCTGTTGTGTTTGGGGAGGTGGAAGTGGACCACAGCTCCTTTCTCTCCTTTCCTATCCTACATCTAGACCTTAGGTCCTTACTACTCAGAGTAAGGTCTGCTTACCAGTGGCCTGAATGCCTCCTGAGAGCTCTGGATCCCCAGGGTATTCCTTGGCATATTAACAGTGACAAATGCTGCTTTAGGACTCAAAAGCCAAGGATTTCTCCTCTGCTTTCTGGTCTTTTCAAGCTGACTTTCTGAGAGCAGTGAGGGCCAACCACAGGGAAGAGGCTCAGATGGGTTCACCTTAGAGATCAGGGAGTTTGGGGATGGAGGGCTGTGCACATAATTTAATATTGATGACATCTTCCCATCACATTTGTTCCTTTCACTGTATGTTTTTGGAGGACCTTGACAAAGTCCTGTGCCGGTTTCATTTTTAACATAGCAAGAGTTTTTTTTTTTTTTTTCTTTTGAGACAGAGTCTCACTGTGTCACCCTGGGTAGAATGCTGTGGCGTCACAGCTCACAGCAACCTCAAACTCTTTGGGCTTAAGCGATTCTCTTGCCTCAGCCTCCCAAGTAGCTGGGACTATAGGCGCCTGCCACAACACCCAGCTATTTTTTGGTTGTAGGTGTCATTGTTTGGCAGGCCCAGGCTGGATTTGAACCCACTAGCTTCTCCGGTGTATGTGGCTGGCGCCCTAGCCACTGAGCTACAAGCACAGAGCCAGCATAGCAAGATTTAACAATCATTTCTTTCCTTTTTCGTTTGTGTGGCTTTATAACTTTATTTGATGTGTCTGACAATCACCAGTTAGTTCTCATCCATGTTGACTGTCTGTAGATTTTTGAAAGTGGTAACAGGTACATAGGTAACCACACTATAGAGCTTGTTTGGTGAATCATCATCTTCATTGCATTTTCTGGACTGCTGCTCACAGATATGATATGGGACATTCCTTATGCCTTTGGCCCAGACAACTTTGTTGAGCCTGGTATCAATGGGCACATCTGGAGTCCCCATCTTTTTCATGGCAAATTCCCAGATCTTTCTGAGTGCCCGAGGGGCACACTTCTTAAAGCCCACTCCGTGGATGCTCTTGTGAATGTTGATGGTGTATTCTGGAGTCAGCCCCTCGTTGATGGCAGATCGGCCCTTTTCCTTCTCACCATCCTTCTCTGCGGGAGCCATTCTGCCAGGACCAAGCTGAAAAGCTAATAATCATTTCTTTTGTGGTTTTTGCCTTTGCTCCATGCTTAGGAAGGCTTCACCACCAAATGATTTTTTCAAACATTTACTTCGTTTTCCCCCAATTGCATCATGACTTTATGTTTTCATTAAACTCATCTAAATACTTGCCAGGGTCTGTTTCTGGGACTGTTTGCTCCCTTCTGCCTTTCTAGACCCCCAGAGGCTTGATTTTGCCTTGTGTTCTGAAGGGGTCCACCCCACTGCAGTGCAGTTTTAGCTTGACTTCATTTCTGCCTTAATGAAGATAGTAAGGGGGCCTAGAGCATGATGGTTTTCAAATTCTACCCTCCTATTTCTCATGCATGAGGACTCCACTATGGGAAGAGGTGGCCCCCTCTCTCCGATCAGCTCCCATGCCCCTCTCCTCTACTCCCTCTCACCAGCTGTTATCAAGCCTCGAGTCTTCTTCCATTAGCTATTCTTCCTTACTGCTGTTTCCCCTCTTCTTCAACTCCTCCCCACCAAAACCCAGAGGATGGTAGGTGGTGACAAGTCTGGAGGGGCAGGAACCCGGGGCTGAGTGGGTGGGGAACCAGGGAATGAGCATAAGAGGTGAGTGGGCCAGGCTTGTGTCTGCTCTGCTAGAAGGCAGGGTCCTAGAAGGGCCATCAGGCAGAAGAATACTGCAGGATGGTTCTCGAGTGGCCTCGGACCAACCCAGTTCTCCCTTCTTTCTCACTGGCAGCTCTTTATAGAATTTGCTGGGAATGCAGCATTCCTAGTGCCATGGTTTAAATATTTTTTCCTCTCAAAACTCACGTTAAAATTTAATTACCAAGTAGTGGTGTTGAGACCTGAGGCCTTTGAGAGGTGGTTAGGCCGTGACGGTTGCCCCTTCCTGAGGGGTTTTAATGCATTTATATAAGGGCTTTGGGAGTGGCCTGTCATTCTTGCCTTTCTGCCTTCCATCATGGGATGACACAACCAGAAGACCCTGGAAAGATGCTGGTTCCTTGATCTTGGATTTCCTAGCCTCCAGAACTGTAAGCTAATGAATGTCTGTTCACTATAAATTGCCCAGGCTGTGGTGCTCTGTTACAGTGGCACAAAATAGAGTAAGACCCTGAGAAGGAGGAACTGCCTGGAACGTCCCAAGCTTTGTTCCTGTCCCTCCTAGAACAAGATGTCCTATACTGCTTTAGCTCTGTGAATCATATTTTTCAGGACATAAAGTCCAGGACAGCTGCTTGTTGGGGTCCCTTGGCTGCAGTGTAGCAAGGACAACATGGGGTGTGCACAGATAGGTTTCCATCTGCCCTGGGCAGCTTTCCTGAGACTGAGGGGACCAGCTTGCTCTCGTCCTTGGCTTCTACTGTCTCTTGCTACCTACCTAGAGTAATTACTTGGCTCAGCTTGTGTGAGCGTTCTGTCTCACTGGACTTGCTCAAGTAGTGTAAATTGCAGCTCAAAATGCAGAAACCCGAAGTAGTAACCAGTGTATAGCGAGTCTGCTTCAGAGATACACGGGCACAAATGTTCTAGGAAACTCCCTGGCTGCAGAGCAGAGCAGGCTGGCTGGGAAGGCTCAGGGATGACTGGAAGGAAAAAACCTTGCAGTGGGAATCCAGGTGAGAGGTAGAGATTCAGGCTGGGCCTCGAGAACAGAGCTACGGGAATGTTGGGGCTCTTAAACTATTTGACTTAGGACTCACTCCTCTGCCTATGAGCACAGGCTTCTACCATGCTTACTTCATGGAACCACTGGGGTGGGCCTGAGTCTTGACTAATGGTTCACATCTCACTGGGAATATCACAGGATGCAGCAGTTTACAGAAGGATTCCACCTATGACATCAGACCTATTACCTTCACCTCCTCATTCCTGACAGTTTGGAAACTGAGTATATTTGCTTCAACAAGAGCCTGGCTCTGGTGGCTTCCCCATTGGAGCCATGACCTTTGCAACTTTCCCTTCTTCCTGATACTCTTTCAGTAAAGTTACCACCCTAGGACAAGACCCTAGTTCATCTTTTCCTGCATCTAAGATAAGCCCCTTCAGTTTATAACCTTGCCTCCTGTAGGACCCTTCCCCAAAAGAAAAGCAGAGGTAGGCGGTAGACCCTGGAAATTGTGGTCCTCTTTGTTGACCTCTATCCAGATTACACTAAAGTACTCCTTAGTACCTGGGTGTTTCTGTGAAGTGTGATATTCACCCCCTCCCCTAGTCGTCCAGCTACATTCAACTTTACGGGGCTCTGAAACCCAAAGCGAAATAACTAGAGCCCTGGCCACAACTGGGATACAGCTTTATATAACCTGAATGGAGATTAAGGGTGTGTGAATATTGTTCAGACTGATGTCAGGCTGTCAAAAAGGACAACAGGGCACCAAGGGAAAAGAAAAATCATATAAATGCTGAAGCTGTTCCTCACAGTGGTCAGACCTAGGTGTTTCAAACCTTCAGGTTTTGAAGAGAAGGAATTATTAAGCTATACTTGAACACGCCCCAATATAGCCTCCTGAGGACTTCTTTTGTGTTCTCAGAAGAAAGTAGTCGTAAGGTCCAACTGAAGGGATTATGTCTTTAACAACTTAAGCTATTCTTCTAGGGAAATAGGTGACAACAAAATTGGGAAGAATCATTCCACTCGGGGCCAAAGAGATGCTCCATCACCCCCCCCCCCCCCCCGCCGCCCCTAACTTCTCCTTCCCCTGAGCACAGCATTGTGAAGGAAAGGAAGGAGTGAGCAGTGGAGGAACTGGTGGCTGCCACCTCCAAGTAGCCTGAGTGGTCCACGAGCAGGGTGGTGGACAGGTGCAGACGGCATCAAGGATGGAGATCTCAGAAAGGGGGTGGCAACTATTCCAGGTGGCAAGCAAGCTACTAAAAGGAGACTCCCAGGGTTTCTTGGGTAGAGGCAGCGGAATCTGGAGAACAAGACTGAAGCCCCCAGAGGTTGACAAAAAAAAAAAAAAAAAAAAAAACTGGTGTGTGGTCTAAGGCGCCCCTCCTGTGTTAGCTAGCTCTGGTCTGGATGGATGAGCAACTCATGTGAAACTTATACATGTGTTTTAGATCTTCTGGCCCTGCTGACAAAATTCAACCCCCCCACAGGTAACTGGATCCAAGTTATTGACAAAGATTGTGTGTTAAAAAGCTGAAGGGTAGGGATCTCATCAGACAGGGATTGCCTACTTATACACCTTTAATGAGTTTTGTGTGTGTGTATTTTTAATGTAGATTATCTTCCATTTCCTGGACAGAAATACCAATCCCCTCATCTTTTTGTGTTTTAACCAGTTATGTTGAGGTATAAGTGTGTGTAATAAAATGCACACTTTATATAATTTAAGTTTTGACAGGTATAGATACCCACCAAATCATCTTTACAATGAAGATAGTGAATGTAGCCATCATCCCCCAAAGTTCCCCTGCTGTCCCCTTGTAATCCCTCCCTCCCCCTCTTGTCCTTCCCTACTCTCCTGCATGTCCCACTGCTCCCTGGAGACGTTCTTCAAGCATTAAACTGGGGCAATCTTAGGGCTGACCTCAGTTGTTTCTTATCTCTCAAGGATAACCTTTCATTGTTGCCCAGCACCCAATGTCTTTAGAGCCACGGTTGTATACATTTTGTCTGGACTTTTACTTTTTTCAGCTCAGAGGATAAACTTGGTCTCTTTTATTCCATCTTGAATAGAAAAGAAATTCCAACCCACTCACTTGGAATGATTCTCTGTAACTTGATTAGCAAACAGTGCATTCCCTTTTTCAATTCACAAAGTCTGGATAGTGTTGTGGTTGATAGTTTTGAAGGTCCATTACGTGAAAGGTTCTTTCCTACCTCCAGTCATTCAACAGATATTTTGAGAACATCAGCTGTGAGAGCTCTCCTCAGTATTGGAGTTGCAGGGAGTGAGGCTGCCACTGTCCCTGCTCTCAGGGGAATCCTTGTCAAGTGGTGGACACTGACAACTGAACGGGTGGCCTCAACTCAGAGAAACAAGGGTCACTTTAGCAGCAATCACATGGTCTATGGGAGTGTATGTTTACAGACTGTAGCAGATGCATTTAGAGGCCCACTTCACATCCCCTTGGCCCACCTGATTTCACTTGCAGCTGTGATGGAACTGAGCTCAGACTCAAGCTGAGGGTCCCACGTCAAGTACATCTTGCATTTTTTGGCTTCTCTGTCTCAGGTCTTTTCTGAAACTTTAGAACCCCATGTACTGCAAACCAGGGCAGCTTGGGAGTGTGGTCTGGAAGTGGGAAGGGGGAATTAATGGCCATGGGAGCTGTGATAAATGCCCCCATTTTCTGCCTTTGGATGATAGTTCAGTGAAGGTAGGGTGGGGGTGGGAGAAGGGCCATTCTCTATGCTTTTCAGACGTTCCTGCAGGATAGACCCCCTCCCTTTACCTACAGCACTAGTTATATTGGTACTTCCTCTTTTCTGTCCTGCTGTCCCCGAATCTACCCTCCCATTCTCTAAGATCATCTCCTAAATAAATTCCCAGCACTTAAGTCCTTGTGTCAGGCTGCGCTTTCAGGGGGACTCAAACTAAGACACACACTTATCTAAATTAGTGCAACAGTTTTGGGAGATTATTTTTAGAGCCCATTCTACTCATGAGAAAACTGAGTGGTTCCTGAGGTCAGTGCTAGAATGTGGCAGAACCAGGATTCGACACAAGTCATCAGAATCAAATTCCATAGTTCTTTCTGCACACTCTGGATGCCACCCAGAAGCCGTGCCATCAAGAGTGTGGGCCAGGACAGCGGCAGTGAGCTTGCTGTGAGACCTCCAGGTCTCACCCCACTGTGACAATAGTAAACCCAAGAGCACACTGAGGCACCCTCTCCTGGATACTGGTGTGTGCTCAGGGACCTTGTGATGGCCCAGGGGATAGCACTTAAGTCCTAGCTTTGAGTCAGGTGCTACATATGTGCAGAGTGCGGGCTCTGAAGTGCACACATATTGCTCTCCTCAAAGAGCTCATAGTCTAGGGAGAGAGGCCACTAGCTGGCAGATAAGTATAAAAGGGATGTGGGCTAGTCAGGGAGACAGGGGCACCCAGAGAGGGAGTGGCCAGTGAGCTCTGCAGCCGGGGGCAGGCATCCCAGTGTGAAGGAACATGGTACAGAGGCATGGACTGGTGTTGTGCACAGGCCCCTGGTGAAAATAGCAGAAACCAGGTGTGCTGGGAACGGGTAGGGAGAAGGACTCTGGACTCAGAGGTGGGCCAGGAGCAGGTCCCAGAGGCCCAGCATGTTCTGCTAAGGAGCCTGGGCCTGGTATGGGAGCCACTGAAGGCATCTGATTGGGTCAGTGGTTTTCAACTTTAGCAGGTAACAGAATCTCTTGGACAGCTTATTAAGACCAAATTGTCAGACCCTCCCCTAGAGATTCTAAATCAGTATTTCTGGGATATGGCCCAAGAATCTGCATTTCTGACCTGTCCCCAGGGGATGCCAATGCTGGCGATCCATCACTCTGAAGTCCACCAAGGTGAGTGAAGGAAGGGTTCAAATTTTTGCTGGGGTGCACTTGGGAGGGAGCAGCTGGGACAGAGAGGTGCTTCAGGGATTCAGGAGAGAACCAAAAGTGCCTGAGCCAGGTGTACAAGGATGGAGAGGAGAATGGTAGGAGAAGACGTGAAACGTTAAAGAGGAGAATCAATAAGACTTCAGTGGTTTGGGGAAAAGGTAAGTGGATTTATCACCTTCCCAGGATCTCAAGACATGGAGTCAGTGTGTACAACCAGGAAAACTGTACAGAGAGACTGGCAGACTCTCCCCACCTTTTGTACCATTCTCTTCCTTTCCTACCTGGTCAGAAAAGCAACAGGAACTTTTCAAAGAAAGAAAAAGGCTTCAAGAAAGATAAAGTAGGATATAAAATTAAATGAGAGACAAGCAGAGAGTTAATCATTATCAGGAACCCAGAGACAGAGGGCAGAGAGCAGGAGTGAGCAGGACAGACAGCGGAGCTGCCAGCCTTGGGCTGTTTCAGTGGACTGGGTGCCCCAAGACACTACCAGTTAAGGAGACTTGGGGTATAGTCTGGTCTTTCAGCTGTTAGTTAAGCCCTTGCTACCAGCCCCTGTAGTACTCAGGTTGATGAGGGAGTGGGGTGGGGTGTTTGTAAGCAAGGGCTCCACTGAGCTGAATAACACTACCATTTCACCTGCTGGGCCTGGGCTGCCTTCCCAGGGTCCTACTGCTCGCAGTGCTCTGAAGACTGAATCACCATTAGCACCCCCTGACCAACCCTTCCAGTGTGAGCTCTTTGGGGCTTCTTTAGGCAGGGGCCCTTTTCTTCACCATCAGGCTGCCTGTTGTGATGGGAAGGGGCCTCTGGCTGTTGTCTCTGGCCTGCTGCTTTGTCCAGGGCCTCTCCTTCCCTACTAATAAATGTCCCAACCCCTGCCAGCACCATCTAGAGGAGCAGCCCTACAGAACCTGTCCTTCTGCCCCCAACCCTGCTCCCAGCAGTCTGGGCAGATGCAGCCCCAGGACAGCAGGGTTCCCCCATGTCCTCTCAGTAGCTCATAGGATTGGATGGAGTTGCCTCCTCTGAGGATCAGATAGGTGGTGGCAGGGCTGCTCTGAGCCTCGGGTTGCTAGAGTCGAGCCTTGGGGCTGGTGCCTGCACACCATGCAGGGAAGGCCCTCTTTGCCAGGCACCCAACCCTACACCAGCATCGTCCCCAGGGAGGCAGGTGGGAGGCAGCCAGCTCTCCTCAGCAGGGGTCTGAGGAAGAAAGGGGCTTCCTACTATATTCCAGTACAGCCATGTATTAACCCTCTGGTCCTATCTTCCCCACATAGCCACAACGCCTCTCTAGTGTACAAGTGCTGGGCATTTCTATGCTGGTGACAGAAAGGAGTCTAAGACCAGCAGATTCCCCAGAGAAAACCTTATGAGATTTTTTTTTTTAAATTAAGCTCCAAAACATAAAATTAACTATTAAAAAGGGAACAATTGAGTGGCATTTAGTAATCACCATGTACTGCAACTGCCACCTCTGTCTAGTTCCAAAGCCTTTCTGCCACTCAAAATAAAATCCTGTACCCATTAAGTAGCTCTTCCTCGTTTTCCTTCTCCTCAGCCCCTGGAAACCCCATATGATTTCTGCCTCTATGGGTTTGCCTATTCTGACTTTTGGGGTCTGGTTTCTTTCATTTAGCATTATTATTTCAAGATCCATTCATGCTGTACCATGTATCAGTATATCATTCCTATTTATGGGGGAATAATATTCCATTGTGTGTGTCTAGCACTTTCCATCTATCCATTTTGGGCTGTCTCCACCTTTTGGCTATTGCAAATAGTGCTACTATGAGTGTTTATGCACAAAGATTTGTTTGTATACCTATTTCCAATTATTTGGGGGCATATCACTATAAGGTGGAGTTGCTGGTTATAGGCTAATTTGATGTCTCACTTTCTGAAGAACCCACCTGCTTTTAGGACAGAGGTTTTCATATTAAGCATGACCCTGCTAGAGCTTTCAGGTGACCGTGACTGGTCAGGTGTAGTAGCTCAGGCAGCTGGAACAATGGATGAACGATGGTGCTGTCCCTGTGAGGCACACACATGGTGAGGGAAATGAATTCTACTGGGACCCATTGGATGCAAAGTGCCATTTGGATGCCCACCTGGATGTGGTTGGGGGAAGGGCTAGGTACACCCACCTGCCACGTTGAGAGAGGTCAGGGCCAGAGGCTGACGTGGGTCTCAGCAGCAGTGTGTGCTATCACATGTTCTTACCTCACTGAGCAAGGGCCATTTCCCCAAGCACTGTTCTAACCACTCTCCATTATTTAATCATTCTCACTATCCTATGAGGCTCTATGATAATCCTCATTTTCCAGAAAAGGAGAAAAGTTCTGGGCTCTTTCAGCAGTTCCTGCATTCTGCAAACGCAGAGCCCTGTGGTTTTATCGCCATTATGTTTCTGGCTGTTGTCCTAGAAGATGGAGCTCTTTGAGGGCAGGACTGGTCTTTTCTATCCGCTGCCCTGGGCCTGACTCAGGGGTTGGCACACTTGTCCAGTGGGTGTGGAGGGTGAATGGACCGCCTGAGTTCATGTTTCACAGTGATCAGGGAAGAATAGCAGAGCAGCACCTAGGGAACCCAACATTTAAAGCGCAGTTGGACAATCAATAAAGGGAAGTCAGTAAAAAAGAACAAGAAAAATGCTCAAAGGAGTAAGAGGGAACCAGAGTGAAAACCCTAGAGGAGGTGTTGTTATGTGAGTTACTCTATCCCAAGAACATCCTGTGTATGTACATGTGGATGCAAGCTCCGAGGATGGTGGCGGCCATGTCTGGTGTGAACACCACCATACCCAGCCCTGTGCCCTGGGGGACTGTTAGACACACATGGGCTGCGTGTGTGGGACATGGTTGATGTCCCCATCAGTGGCAGGGGATCCTGGAGAGGGGTCTGTTGGCCTGGGCATCTTCTCACCTGATTCCCCCCGCTTTGCCCCCTCCCCTCTCCCACTCACATCCCATGGTGGTGGACAGTAGCCAACTCCTCTTACAGGCAAATTACCGATGGGATGGTGGATGATTAATACATGGACAGCACATTCATTTATTCCTTTGGAAAGAATTAATTACAATCACAAAAAGTAGACAGAAAAGATGTCAGTACACCCCCCTACACACACACCCAGAGTGGACAAAACCAGGAGAGGTGCCATGACTGCATTAATGTACACAGCTATGATTTAATGAAAAAAACAAAAAGCAAAAAACAGGAGCAGTGTAGAGTCACATGGCCCAGGAATCACAGGAGAAAAGCACCTTACGCAGGAAGAAAACTGCACGATGGCTCATTAATACCATTAAAATTCAGGGCTGACAAGTGCAGGTTCCTCCGTAATTGCCTGTGGCCGCACTGGAGACTGAGCTGTTTGAAGCAGCCTGCCTCCTCCTCCTGCCTCAGCTTGCTGGTGACCTGCTCTGCCCCACTCCCCGCCTGCCCTCTCCAGGCCCCGTCTCTGCCCAGGCACGACATGGGTCTGATGGCCAGAAGCCTGTCAGAAACACAGCTGCTGAGAGGCAAGGGCCTCTGGGGAGTCCAGCCATGAAGTGGGCACAAAGGTCACAGGCGGGCGGGCGTCTGTGTGTTCATTGTTTTTCTCTGTCCTCAGTTATGGGTGTCTGAGTACGTGCAGTGACTCAAGCCGCCACCCTGGGGAATGGTCCTTTGCTCTGTCTATCTGTCTCTGTATGGTCGTCCTAAGCTGTGCTCTATATACAGACCGTCTCCGCTCGTTCTCGTCGCATCTGTCACTGCTCTATTTAGAGTTTCTCCTCTATATTTATCCCAGCTCTCCTTCCCTCTCATTGTCTCCCTGCGGTCAGTGCCTGCCTCCACGGGGACTTGTCATTGACTCCTGGGCCTTCTGGGCAAGCAGCATATGGGTTGAAAGTACCCAGACACTGTCCCTCTGACAGTCCACATGCTGCAGGTCTGGTGACACTCAGTAGGCTAAGGATCTTTATTCTCTGGAGCTGGAAAACTGGCCTAAAGACAGTGACAGCTGCCACGGCCAGCGCCCATGCCCTGCAGTGTGAGCCAGCACCTCTTGGTTTCCAGAGCCCGCCCTCCCCTCACTCGGCATTGCCATCTTGGTCAACCATACGCAGTCACACGTCTATGGTCAGGCATAGCTCTCAGGCTGGGACTCAGTTCATCCTCACAGTGTGCCTTGGAGGTAGGCAGTTCTGACATACGCACTTTCACAAATGAGAAAACAAAGGAGGTAGAGCAGCGCGAGGACACAGAGCTAGATAGAAGAGATCACACACTGGCGGGTGTGTGCATCTTATGAGCGTCCGTCCCCCCTAGGTCTGTGTGTGTGCACGGAGGTTCTATGTGTGTGTACTGCGTTTGCATTTTAAGATCTGGCTCCTCTTTTTTAGGGAACTCTTATGGGCAGTGTAAAATGGCCCTTTCAGTTTTTGCTGAAAATGTGACAAAATAGCATGTCTGAGCCAAAGGACGTGCCAGGTGGAAGGCCCCCCGGGTGGAGCACAGCACTCCCTCCTGCTTTTACTGTATGGACTGCATCACATACACAAGATGAGGGGGCTGCGCCAGGAAGGCAAGGCTGTGCTTAGTCTCGAGAACACCCTTTCTGTCCCCAGTGTCCTGGGGTTGTCGGGGCATGAAGCCATGGGATCCCTGGGGCTCATGCTCAGAGATTCCAGGCTGCCCATTTTAGTCCATCTGGGATCTTCTCAGAAGGCCAGCACTTTCTTCCAGGGTTTTGGTGGAGGATACAGCTCATCTTTTTAGCAGAATGGCTGCCCAGTGTGAGGAAGGTCTCCTGCTTCCTAACCTCTTCCCCTTTATCAGAGAGGAGGTCATTCTCCAGTGTGTACTGACCTGGAGCTGCCTGGGCAGATGGCAAAGCCCAAGCCTCAGGATGCCTACACCAGGGATTTTCAAACTATATACTTGAGGTTGTCAACCTCTTCCACAGGTGCCTCAGTGACTGCTCTGAGGCAGGGTGGGGATGGGTGGTTACGGGGGTACCCTAGGGGTAAGAGTATGCTTACCCACATCTGACCAGGGCAGCCCTAATTTTCTGTGCTCTACTAATTGGTTTCTTATAAGAGCTCAGTTAGGCCAGCACCCAGGCATGTGCCTCATTTTTATTTGTCTTCCTGTAAAGGACTCCAACTCTTCCCCTTCTCCTTCTTACTATGACTCTTAGATAGGGATAGATAAACATTCAGCTCCTCAAAATCCCCCCTCCTGCCCAGTGGGTTCAGGAGAAAAGACCACCAGTAGTCTGGGAGGGACAGTTGTAGGGGTCAGTTAGGCAATTGTCACATGTTTCATCTCGGCTGCAATCTGGGTCCCGCCTTCACCACTGGTGTCTTGGCCCAGATTTGTGCGTCCTTGGGCAGCCGTGTGTGAGGCCAGCTAATTTTGACCTCAAAGGAAGGGTACTGTGGCACATTGCTCTGAGAGCTAATTTATAGAGGACTTAGCAGATACCAAGGATGGGTGGGGGTGTTGGGAACCCCTCATCCTTCACCCGTGCGGCAGCTCCTTCTACAGCCCTGAGCCCTGAGCCCCCGGAGACTGTGAGTTCTGTGCCAACAGGGTGGCAGAGCCCAGTGTTCTCCCAGAGCTGACCTCTAGTGGACAGTCTGTGAACGGTGGCCCATCCTTCAGGGGATCAGCATCTCTTGGCTCCCAGAGGACATCTCCAGTGGGCTCATCACCACATTGTACACAGCACAGTTCAGCTGCAGGGTGGCAGGGACTTTCAAACTATGTACTTGAGACTCTCAGCCTCTTCAATAGGTGCCTCAGTGACTGCTCAGAGACACGGTGGGGATGCCACTCGCGTGGTCTCTGCAGCCACACAAACCCAGCCTCTCCGTTGAGCTCTCCAGGGCCTCCTGACTGACTCCAGCCTGCATCTCTGAGCAGCGCAAGCTCCACTGAAGGATTCACCAGGGAGTCAGGGCAGAGTCTGTATTAGGGCAAGGCCATGACCTCCAAGGGCCCTGCAGCTGCTTCTCCTCCTATAATATTCTGACTGTCCCCGGTGGGCACACCGCACCAGCTTCAGTGTGTCCCAGCCCCACTCCATCTGTCTCCTCCAGCTCAGTGCCTCTGCTCTCCCCTCTCATCCTGCTCCTCCCTCCCTTCCCTTTCAGAGCAGGTACCCCTGCCCCTGAAGGCTTGGCTCCTATAGACCTTATCAAGAAATTATTCCAAAAAAGAACAGCATGTTCCATCAGAATTTCATTGAATAAATTTTTCACCACTCACTTATTATTCATGTTTCAGGTTAGCTTCATTTTAAGCAGCATTTGAGTCCCGCACTGAGCTCTAATCATGTCTGTTGCATTCTCTACCACTCACAGGGCCTAGGTGACTCTCTGGGTAACATGTCCACAAGATGGTGAGTCGCAAAGCAGGTGACAGTGATGCTTCTTGTTTAGAGGAAAGGCACTAGACCTGGGGCCAAAAGCCAGGACTTTGGTTGCAGCTGTACTATTGACCAGTTGGACTACATTCCTTCTCTGGGTCTCAGTTTTTTTATTTATAAGGTGAGATTGTGCCCGTAACCTCGATAGGCTATTTCCAAGCTAGAGAGTCTGGTTGTGAGCTTCCCAGCAGCTGCCTGAGTAGGAGCTCTCCAGAGGATGCTAACTGCCCTCATCTGCCCTCCCTTCCTCTACTGGGCTCATCTCAGTCTGGCTCTGGCCTGGCTGGATTGTTCTAGAGCAGTCACATCCTAGTTCCTTATTAGTTATGGCCCTGCTGGGGCATACTATCTTTGCAGGCCATTGTGGTCTCCTAATTGATGTGAGCCTGCCTAAGACATACCCTCAACATTTTCCCTTTCTTGCTTGTTGTAATCCACACTGTGGGCTTCCTCAGTCAGTAGTAGCTCCATTTCCCATGGTCTGTCACCCACAGTCAAGCATTCCTAAGATGTATGTTGTCTTGACACTCGAGGGTTGGTTTGCCCACTCCTCTTGACCTCAGCTTTTGCATCAGGATCGAGCGGCCTTCCTCAGAAGCCCTGGGATCCTTCTGACTCACAGACCAAAATAGGATTAGATTCTAGTTACTAAAGAGCAGGGAAGTACCTGGCTCATTAATTCATTTATTCAATGATTCCTTGCATAGTGGGTGGGTTGGTGGCCCCATATGTCTAAGTCCCAACTTCTGGGATCTGTGATTGTGACCTTGTTTAGAGAAAGGTTTTTTAAAGATTTAATAAAGTTCATGATTCTGAGTTGAGGGAAAGATGTAGGGACAAGAGGAGGAGGCCATGTGACAATGGAAGCAGAGATGGGAGCCATGCTGTTATAAGCCAAAGAACACTTGGAGCCACCAGAAGCTGGAAATGGAAAGGAAAGATTCTCCCCTAGCACCCTCAGAGGGAGTGCAACCCTGCTAACACCTTGGTTTCAGAACTGTGAGGGTAAATTTCTGTTCTGTAAGCCATCCAGGTGGTGGTAGCTTGTTACCACAGACACAGGAAACTAACATAACTCCCTAAGGGCTGTCTTTGCTCCAAGGATTATGCTGCCAACTGATGAGTGAAGACATGGTCCCCGCCATTGAGAAGTTCCAAATCCAGAGAGGTAATTGCAAAATGATTGATTCATTTATTCAGTAAACATTTACTGCTCATCTACTGTATGAGCTGAACAAAATGGACCAAGTCCCTGGCCTCATAGTGCTTAGCAATCAGAGTTGTTAAGCTGTGGAGTTTACAATTGTGGAGTTTACAAGCCAGGCTTCAAATATATAGTTGTAAGTAATAGAAGCATCTAACGGGCATAATGATGATCAGTTCTGCTGGGGGCAGGGCAGGCACCTGCTGCATCACTGTGATTGTTTTCAGGAGTGGTAGCAATTAGACTCTGATGAGTGCTCTGTGGGTTACAAGGTGCTTTCACTGCATTCCCAATTGGGCATTCTCCAAATCACACGAGAAACCTAAGCAAGGCCCAAGTAGAGAAGCCGAGGTTGCTTAGTCATTTAGTAATTTGCAGGTATGCATTGAGCACCCCCTAATCTAGAGCTGCTTTCAGACGCCTTCAGACTGGCTGTGATCTAAGGGAGCTACTCTAAGTCTGCATCCCAGGAACTGCCTACATGCCCACATCCTCTGAGAGCTGCCCTTCACAAGGTGTGGTGTGACATCTGTGGGTAGGTTGAACAATGGCCTCCTCAAAGAGGTCCATGTCCTATTCCTATTGTCTGGAACTTGTGAATGTGTTACTTACATGGCAAAGGGACTTTGCAGATGTGATGAAATGAATAATCTTGAGATAGATTGTTTTGGATTATTCAGGGAGCCTGTTGTAATTGCAAGACTGCCTACAAAAGGGAGGCAGGAAGATCAGAGGGAGATGATGCCAACCTGCTGGCCTTGAAGGTGGAGGAAGCGGCCACTAGCCAAGGAATGTAGGAACCTGCAGACTGGAAAAGGCAAGGACACGGATTCCCCCCCAGAGCCTCCAGAGAGAATGCAGCCCTGTTGAAACCTTGATTTTAGACTTCCAACTTCTAGAACTGTAGAGAATACATTTGTGAGGTTTTTAAGCCACTAGGTTTGTTGTAGTTTTTTTTTTTTTTACAGCAGCCATAGGAAACTAATAAAAGTCTCTGATCGAATGGGTCTTCATTATAAGACAAACCTTCTCCTTGGAATCTCTGTATGAACTGGCCCCATGAGAGGACGTACCTTTGTCTTTGGCATCATCGCCCACTAGATTTTCCTGGCAAGAGAAGGCTTACCCTCATTTTGGGCCACCTATGGAGGATGAATCTAGCATCCCAACAATAGGAAATTCATCCAGGTGAGTTGGAAATAGGCAGGCCCTGACTTTCACCTACAGCACCTGGGTTTTAAACTTCAAAATCAACAAAACCTGGCTTGTGGAGCTCTGGTGTGAACAGAACCAGTTACAGTAATGGCTTATATGAGAGGAAGAATAGCCATGTTTTTTCCGTGAGGGTCAGAATGTGTAAGGAAGGACTTCGGGACTAGCAACCCTAAAAGAGGAAATGTGATCGCAATTACTGCATGTAGTGCTATTGACAGCAATGATCACAATGACTGTAATAATGAAGAAAAAGAGTAACAGATATGATTTATTGTGTTTGTGATGCACCAGATATTCTCTGAATCATTTTGCACATACTTTTAAGTTTTCACAATGACCTATGTTTACCCTTCTTATCTCTAATATTGGCAATATTAGTTTTGCCAATGAAAAACTATAGCAGAGAGGTTAAGTAATTGCTTAAAGGTCAGTCTGATTAGGTCAGTGATTAGGTCAGTCTGATTCTAAATAGTGTGCTCTTGAATCAAAGGTAAAAATATTAGTTTTAGTATCATCACAGCTACCAAAGCACTTTCTCATTTGTGATTTCCTCTTGGTACCCAGAACAGCAGGCAGAGATCTTTATCTCCACTGTTTAGATGAGGAAAATGAGATCAAGAGACTAGTCCAGGGAAAGGTCAGTACTACCATCCCTGTTAAATGTCCATGTGGTATAGGCACAGAGAGCATGGTGCCAATCTAGTGTTATGGGAAGTAAATAGGATAATAGAAAGGGTTAGAATTTATTGGGCAATTACTGAGGACCTATCCAAAATGGTGGTAATGTGTTATCACTTGCCAGCTTGGTCCTTACAATGATGCTATGAAGTTGAGACCAGAGAGGTTAAGCAAATTATTTCAGGTCACACAGCTTATAATAGTTGGTGGCCAAGCCAGTCCTAGAGAAGTTCATGTATTTTTGGCTTGAGAGGAGCTCAGAGATCTGTGGGAATAGCTTCCTCACCACTTGCTGCCCTCGATGAGACAGTGCTGTCCTGGGGCCCCTCTGGGCTTGGAGGGCACCTCTGAAAGGGCTCACTCACACTTGCTTAGTGCTTCAGTACCCACCGAGCACCTTCTCTATTATCACCCCTGCTGGATTCTCATGCCAGGACCATCTCATCTCAGGCATGTAGGGTTTTAGTCATCTGGAATCACTATACCCATCACTCAATAGACATTTGTATAAAAAGACTGAGGGGTCTTTTTCGCTGTTAGATGATATGGTCTAAGGCAAAAGACCTCAGCTTTGTGTTGAGGAAGAACCAGACCCGTTTCCATTGTCACTGGGGTGATTCTTCTGTACATCCACTGTTCTTTCATTTGAATGCTCAGACACCCCCACCCCTGAGCGTGCCAGCTTCCTTTGGCTGGCTACCAAGCTCTGCCCATTTGTTCTCCCAACATGGCCCTCTAATTAAATCTTCAGGGCTTTTAATTTTCATGAACATGAATATGGAAAATGAAGGAGGCTGGGAGAGAACCTGGCATGGAAAGAGGCCCGCTGCAGCCCAGTGGGGAAGGTTAGGCCTAGGATTCCCTCCAGATAAGGGGCATGGCTGAGGGCCCCTCAGCACCACCTCTATATTCACTGTGTATCTTGGGCAGAGCCTTGGGCTCTGACGAGGTGTCCCCTGGCTTCACCTTAAAGCTGAACCCAGCAAAACTAATTTTATCCAGAAAGGGAAAAGGGGAAAACTTAACTTCTATGACTGAGATGGGCTATCAGCCTCCAGTCTGGGCAACGAGGGTGAGAACACACAGGGACAGCCATATGGCAGCCTTTTCAGTGCTCTGTCCTCCTGGACCTGATGTTAATAGTTCAAATTTGTCTAGGAGATTCAGAGTAGAATTTGTAAAGCTGTGCTCCCCTCCTTTTCTGTCTTCTGCAGGGAGGAGAACCCCCACTTCTCTTCTGTCTACCAAATGGAAAGGCTGATGGGGAGGTTTGTCTGTAGCTCCCAGCCGCTGAACCTGAAAGCAGGCAGAGCCCTGGGGAATTTTCTCTCCACATTTTACCCACATCACTGCAATTCCTTTAACTCTCCACCTGCTTCTTACCGTGCAGGAGCAAAACCATCCAGCAGTTCTTATGCTGAGATTTAACAAAGCCACCACATTTTTTAGCTTGTTGGGGAGAATGAGAGGTGAGAAACTTTGACATTGATCCCTAAGTTACACATAGTGTTTGATGTGCAAGACCAGCAGACACATCACTGCCACGGTGAAGGTCTGTCTCTACAGGATGATTCATGTGGCTGTGAAGATAAGGCCTAGCCTATATGTCCCAACTCTAAAACTACCGGTCAGCCCAAAGGTAACCAACCTGAGAGAGGCAAAGTACATGCTTTCCTGGTGAGTTACACTGAGATGGGATGGATATTTTAAAAATATTTTAAGATATCCACTGAGAGGGTGGATATTTCATGAAGAGTGGGGATTTCTCCTTCCATTGTGGAAATGTGCCATTGTCTGGGGGCAGGAGGGTGTGCCAGGTAACATGTACACTCATCCTCTGGTTGGCAAAGGTGCACATGAGTGGGACTGGAGGACATTACAGGTCGAATTGTGTCCCTTAAAATTCATATGCTAAACACCCAGTACTTTTGAATGTGACCCTCTAGGGAGATAGGGTATTTACAAAGGTAGTCAAGTTAAAATGAGCTCATTAGGGTAGTCCTTATCCTAGGACTGGTGTTCTTATATAAGAAGAGGAAATTTGGACACAGATCTACATAGAGGAAGACCATGCAATCTATAGGTGGGAAGACCAGAGGTCTACCTGGAGGGCAGACAGCCATCTACAAGCCATGGAGAGGGACCTGGAACATGTCCTACCCTCATAGCCCTCAGAAGGATCCAATTCCACGGACACCTTGATTTCAGGCATCCAGCCTTTAGAACTGTGGGACAATACGTTTCTGTTAGTTAACCCACCCAGTTTGTGGTACCTTGTTGGGGCAGTTCTTGCAAATTAATACAGGGACCTTTTTCAACCAAAATAATCCACAGAAACAATAAGCCAACCAACCTACCAACCAACCAACCAAACAAACATCCCCAATAGTACCTCTAGCTAAAATTTCAAGACTTCGTGAGTAAGTGGAGATGAGGTCTTCCTGGGGGACCTAGGGAGTTCACCACACAGTGTCTCAGGCCTATGCTGATGTCATTTCTAACTGTGAATAAGAAGGCAGAGACAGTTTGCCAAATTAAATTAGAGGGCAGGAGTGGTTTCATCATTAATTTTTGAAAGTAATCTACAAGGCTCATTAAAAGTCATGGCTCATCTGTAGTTCAGGTTATGTTATGGAGTTCCATATCTGCCTTCCGTTTAGGAAATAGAATTCAGATGGGCCAGGACTCTATAAGGTAAGTGGTACGAGAAGATTGTATCTCTCACATTTATTAGCTCTCTGTGAAGGATAAATACCTTGTAATCTTGTTGAATTTCTCAAGCAACCCTGCCTGGCAGAATTTTTTAACCTCTGTTTTAAGATATCACAAAGAATCAGAGGGCCCAAGTAACTTACCTAAGCCCACCTAATTAGCTGTCTATTAGAGGCATATTCCTCTACATATATTCATTTCAGAACAATAAATTTCCTCCAGATCACTCCTTTCTGCTAAATATCTGAGATGTTGACCTTAGTGATCCTTGCCTTGACCTGATTTAAATTGAGTGCTCAAAGACTATACTTTCAGGGATCATTTCTATAGTTTGTTACTGGAATGAGTGCTCATTTTAAATAGCATCTAGTTCTTAGTGGTTTGGAGAAATCTCCTTTGGCTCAGTGTGGTAAATCTGATCTAAGTGGAGCCTTTGCACCCCACACTGCTCATGCCCTGGGACACCACCTCATAGGGCAGAGGGGAGAAGCAAGGGCTTCAGACTGATGACTCTCCTTGCCCTCTGTGGGTCATAGGGAGAGCCCAGGGCTGGCTTCATTTACTGGGTAGAATATATTCTGTGGGCATGTGAAGAATTTCTGGAAGTTATCTGTACAGACACGGGCAATTTAGAAGCATATGGTAGAGCTACAGCCTGTAGCTCATCATGGTTTAATAAGCAAGCTTAGCCTCTTATTTTCAGTTTGTTTCAATGCCAAGTAGCTGCTTGAGTTCCCACATTCCTAGTCTTTAAAGGAAAGTGAGCATTTTCTGGAGGGATTTTAGGGACAAGCTCCTGAGTTCAGGTTGGGTTTGCTCTTTGCAAAGCCTTTTGAGACCATTCTTGTTCTGCTCTCACTGGGCTCCAGCTGCCGGGTCCTTTCATCCTGGCTTTATGGAGAGTACGTGACAATAGGCAGGTAGGTCTTTCTTGTCTAACTGTGTAGCACTAGCTTCTGGTTTCCTCCCAGGTTTTTGTCTTCATCATCCCAGCCCCTCTCATATTTCATATATCCCACTCTTGTCCTGAACCTTCCTCTCAAGACCCGAGACACTTCATGCAGTCAGTCGTCAGTTCTGCTGCATTTGCCTCCCATACCCAGAACGGTGTTTGTTTATCACAAAGGGCAGCACAGGGGATTTGGAAGGGGCTTGCCCGCTGGCCCCCACCGGCCAGCTGAACACCTTCCCCATCACAATGCCTCTTCTGGTCACCAAATTAACTTTCAGCTCACTTGGATTTTTCCTCATTGTTGCTTTTCAATTTAGCCTTCCAATTATTTACCTGACAGAGTAATTTTTTTACCTCCAAACCCTCTTTGTCTGTGGTGCCAAATATCTATAGTTTGGGGAATAAACTCAGCTTGACTACGTTGGGTTATAGCTCCCAGGAGTGTAAGCTGTCCTCCAGACCTCTGTCGGCACACTCCTCACAGTCTCCTTGTATCCTCGCCTGCACTAATACCGGAGAGTCCTATTACCTTCGGAGTCCTTTAGACTTTTCACTCCTTTGAGGACTCATTACATGTGGCTCTCAAACTTAAGTGTTTCTCAAACTTAAAGGAGCATCAGAACTGCCTGGAGGCTTTATTAAAGCCAGATGGCTGGGTCCTGCCCTCAGAGCTTCTCCTACAGTGGGTGTGAGGTGGGGCCTGGAAATTTGCATTTCTGAGGAATTCCCAGGTGATGTTGATGGTGCTGGTCTGAGAGTCATACTTTGAGAATGGCTGTGGTAGTGAATGCATGCAGTATTAATATTCTACCTATTTGAATGCAGGCTAATATTCCAGTAAGCCTAATGATCAAATCTGTGTTGTTCATTCATTCACCAAATGTTTACTGACCACCTACTGGTCACTGACCAATCTTTGGGGATGACGTGGGGAATGGCACGAATCTGGCTGCTGCCCTCCCAGCAGAGGGGACAGACCAGCTAGGACACTGCAGTGGGCTAAGAGGCATGGTAGGGGAAGTATGGTGCTCTTAAAGCTCAGGGCAGGGATCTCAGCACGGCTGGCATGGGCATAAGGGGGAAGGGAGGAGGCCTTCAGGCCTCCTGGAGGAAGTGTGCTTGTGCTACATCTTGAGATAGTAAGAGTGAGCCAGAGGAAGTGTGGGAGGATTGTGTTCCAGGTGGAAGGGACAGCACATCTACATATCTGGGGAGGGCTACGGCATGGTGGGACATGGATAAGTTCAGTGCTCAGTGGGGAGGTTGCCTGTGAGGGAGCAGGAAGGGAGCAGCGAGGGGCTGGAGACCAGGTTGGCCACGGTGGCAGAGGAAGCTAGGGCAGCAGCTCTCCAAGTTGTCCCTGGACCCGCAGCATCAGCGTTACCTGAGAACTTGCTAGAAATGCAACTCTGGGGTGGGGCCCACTATATTTTAATAAGCCCTCCAGGTAGATGTCAGGGAAGTAGGTCTTATTAGGGCACATGGATTTGATCCTGCAGCACCCCGAGCACAGAATGAATTCTCAGTAAACACAAGGACAGTTCACTGAAATAAGGGAGGATCATACTTATAGGGGACAGAGATGAAGTTATGGGCTCAGCCTGACTTTCTGTGACTTTCAGATTCAGTTATCAGTATCTATCCACAACAGAATCAACTCAACCAACTTGTGTGGGAAGAAAGGGGGTTCTCTGGTTAATGAAATGTTCTGGACAGCAGAGGCTGAGATGGAACATGCTCATGCCGTGAAAACGTCTGGGATTGGGGCCCTGCTTTCTTGCTGCTGTTGCTGTAGGATTTACCTTCCCCCGCGACTCTCCTCTCCTGCCAGCTCTGATGATAGAGGGCCAGACCTGTAGATCCCTGCAGCCCTCTGGGATTCAGCAGCGTCTCTCTGACTATGAGGCAGGTCTTACTCTGTCTTTTCCTGTGCCCACTTGTAGTGCTAGCTTTTTGATTTGGGGACCTTTCTCAGATTCTTAGGGTCCTGTTTGAGCCTTGACTGTCTACTTACCCCATCCTGTAAAACATGAATGCCAGCCCAGCACATGGTTCAGCTGCTCTCTGGTGCTGCCTGCCTGGATCTTTTGTCTCCAGAGCTGCCTTTGTTGGGGGGGCCGGGAGGGGCCTTGTCCTGCTTTACACTGGAAATGCTCCTAACCACCCGCCCTGCCCACTGACCTCTATCGTGCATGGACAGAAATAACTGGGCCTTTCTTGGGACTGAAGGAGCAGAACTCTGGCATAGAGAGAGTGAAGCCAGGACAGTCACCAGGCTTGTGCACATATCACAGGGGTACTTGTCAGAAGAGAGGTGAGATGGAGCAGGTGCGAGGGAGAACAGGGGCACCAGGAGAGAAACTAGGTCTCACAGTTTTCTAGCTCCTGGCAGCCTTACATTCCAGTTTGCCCATGACCTGACATTCCCATTTCACTCCACAGCGTCCGGCAAGAGCTCTGCATCACCCTGCCAAACCCTATTTTAAAAAAGCTATCTTGAGAGGTCTCTGTTCTTTGTCACTGGTTGTGTGCCTGGAACTGATTACATCAGCTATAATCAGGTTGGAGGGTTTGGGGGAAATGGAAGGTAAGTGTTCCTGCCTTCCAAGGCCTTACCCTTTAGCCTATAATAAGACTCCAGATTGGCAGGTCTGACTTCCTGGGCATGCAACCTGGAACGTAACACAGGGCTCTGCACTCAGAAGCATCCCATGCTTTGCCATTTTGAAATTCTTAATAATTGTTTCACAAGGGGCTCTCCATTTTTGTTTTCCAAGGAGCCCTGCAGGTAGAATAGCATGTCCCACAGACAGGGCCCTCTCCTAAGCCTTGCTTGACTCCCACACTGATTATTCCAGTGCAACTTCAGATGAACAAATCTGGCTCTGATTACTCTAAGTTCTTGCCAAGGGCTTTTCTGTTTGAAAGCAAATGCTTTTGAGTGTCCACGTTGTGCCAGGCACCCTGCACTCTTCAGGGTGTTCTTCATTTAGGGGAGGAGATGGGAGCAGAATTGAATCTTCATCATTCAGCAGTGGCTAATCTGATCCAGCTACAGAGAGAGAAGAGCCTTCCTGAAGGAGAAGACACCTAAGTTTGAGAGATGGATGATTAACCATCAGTCTAGTAAAAACTAGGGAAAAGTATTCTAGGCAGCCAGGCAGCCAGAATACAGACCTGGGGACGTGGAGTGTGTTCAAGGAACATCAGACACTTAGGGAGGACATAGCATGAGGCCAGGAGAGACAGGAGATGAGGCTGAAAAGACTGGTGGGGTCCAGATCACATGGCCTTTTGTATGCTCAAGGAAAGTGGAACCTTTGGCATCAAATGAGGAGTCACAGAAGGCTCAGAAGCAGGCTGGGATATGATCAGATTTGCATATTGGACCCATTCCGTGAATGGCCATGGTGTGGGAATGGATTAAAGGCAGTGAGCCCAGAGGGTATCTGTAACATGTGGCCCCATTCTTAGGGATTATCTTAAGCCAGCCAAACTCGAATTTTTCAGAACAAGGATCTCATTTGTCCTACAACAGACTTTGCCTGCAGATCTCAATTTCCCAAGCCCTGCTTAAAAGTTACTGGAGCTCTAATTAAGGCCATGAAAGGCTTTAACTGTGACTAGAGGCATTTTTCCTTCTCTTCCTCTTCACGGTTCCAGGAAGCACTGAGAACCATTCTCTTGTCTCAGCCAGCATTGGTATCCTTTCCCAACTCGGGGCTAGTCCAGGCTCGGGAAGCCCTGGTATGCCAGATGCCAGGTACCAACTACTTCCATGGCTGACACTAAAAGGGAATATCTTCTGCAAGTGCCCTGCACTGAGAAGCAGTGCTAAACAGGCAAAACGCTGTGATAGGCAGATGTCCAAAGATGTCTCTCTTAAAGTTTTGCCCCCTGGTCATTCAATAAAACACTAATCTAGGTACCATTGTGAAGGGACCTTAGAGATGCAATTCAGGTTGCTAATCAGCAGGCTGTAACAGGGAGGTTATCCCGTTTTGTCTACCATATTTCCCTGAAAGTAAGACACTGTCTTACATTTATTTTTTCTCAAGAAGATGCACTAGGGCTTATTTTCAGGGGATGTCTTATTTTTATTAAGTATAATACAACAATCTACATTTATTCAAATACAGTTAAGTCATCTTCTTCTGGAACCTGATGGGGAGCCGACCTTGTTGGGGGGGGGGGTTGGTGCTAATGATGTGTGAACTCCTTTCCCTGATTCACACATGCACAATAGGATGTCTGTGACTGTGGTTACCACAAGGGCACCAGTGCAAGTGCAAATGGCTTAGAAAGGAGCTATGGCAAATAAAAGGTATTCCAGTCTTCCTTACCACTCCAAGCCGAAAGGCATGGTGTGGCTAAGTCTTATTATCAGGGTAGGGCTTATATCTAACAAATGCATAGAAATCCTGCTACGGTTTATTTTTTGGGTAGGTCTTATTTTGGGGGAAACATGGTAGGAAAACCCAGCGCACTCACATGACCTACTTCAAAGCAAAAGAGGGAGTCAGAAAAGCTTCCAAACATACAAAGGGCTTGATGTGCTATTGCTGAGTCTCAGATGGGAGGATCCAAGGGAGGTTGCTAGGAGCTAAGAGGAACCCTTGCTGACAGCCAGCAAGGAAACAGAGACCTCAGTCCTACAACCTCAAGGAATTGGATCCTGTCAACAACCTGAATGAGTTTAGAAGCAGATTTCCCCCTAGAGCGTCTAGTAAGAAGTGCAATTCTCTGCATCTTTCTTATCAAAGCAGGCTCAAGTCAGGCCGAGGGGTTGGGCTTTGAGACGTACAAAGGAAAATGGCTTTGGGGGCTCTGTAGTGAGGGAGGTGTGATTTTAGGTGGGTTCTGATGCTGGCTAAAAGATAGGCAAGAGAACCTATTCTTGGTTGACTGCAAGATTCATGAAATGCGGTACTGAGTAATTTAGTGATTCTGAACATGGTCCAGGACAAACAAGATCGGCATTACCTGGGAACTTGAAGAAAAGCAAATTCTTTAGTCCCAACTCAGACCTGCTGAATCAGAAAGTGTAGTGGGGGTGGGAATTGTGCTTTGACAAGGCCTCCTTGAGATCCCAATGCTCAGTTGTGTTTGGGGGGCCACTGGCTATCTCATTTGTCCTACAACAGACTAGCACAGTCTCCACCTTGGCCACACAGCTATCTAGACCCCACATAAAACCAATTCATGCCAAATTTCTGGGTGGGGCTTGGACATTTGTAACTTTTTTAAGCAGTTCCCCCCACGGACTCTAGTGTTCATAAAGAATTGCTGCTCAGGTGTCTGGCACATAGTTGAAGCTTGATAAATATTTCCTGCCTGAATGGATGGTTCACAATATACTCTGAAAAATCCTTGATATTAGTGAGTATTCTTCCATGGAAGTAAACCCAAAGCTTAATCCTAAGGGGCCCCAGAAAGTTGTATGTAGGGGGTGGGGGGAACCAGCCTTTTGGAAGATTGCAGCCTTAGTCCTGGCAGTCATCCTCACCTCTATCACTTTTCTGATCCCTAATGTGGTCTACTTACATTTACCCAAAAAGGGCAGAGATGATATAAGGCATAGGACAAGGGTTCTCTTCCCTCTCACATCATGTCCTCAGCTGGAGGACATGGAGTATAAATGGTCTCGTTTCTGAGACATGAGGTATGTGAGGCCAGCTCATTTATCATGCCTCAGAGCTTCTTCTGGTGTGTAGTGCTGGCACACCAAGGCTACTTTTCTTCTCTTGGAGATGCTTTCTCCACTAAGGTAAGCTGCCAGAAGGTCTCTGTGTTTGTAGTCCAAATAGACAAGTTTCTCCTGGATGAAGAACAGAAATCCAGATCACAGTTCTCAGAGCTGCCTGCTCATTGAGATCTCATTGAGACAGATGGGTAATTCCCACTACCATTTTCTATCCCAACCCACTACTCAGGATGTTCAATAGTAGCACTCCCAACTCGGTGCATTTAATAGGACCCCTGGTGATTCTGATGTAGCCAGTGTGTGAGTGTTTTGGAATCACTGCATCCTAACATACCTTTTTTACTAAGTTATGCTTTTTCTTTTTTTTTTCTTTTTTTGAGACAGAGCCTCAAGCTATCCCTCTGGGTAGAGTGCGGTGGCTTCACAGCTCACAGCAACCTCCAACTCCTGGGCTCAAGCCAGTCTCCTGCCTCCGCCTCCCAAGTAGCTGGGACCACAGGCGCCCGCCACAATGCCCAGCTATTTTTTTTTTGTTGTTGTTGTTGTTGCAGCCTCATTGTTGTCTGGCGGGTCTGAGCTGGATTCGAACCCGCCACCTTAAGTGTATGTGGCTGGCGCCTTAGCCACTTGAGCCACAGGCGCCGAGCCAAGTTATTTTTTTTCTAAAGAAAGAAAATACATCTTAAAGTTGTTAAACATAAATTGGCATCAGCAGAAAGACTGCACAAATAATACCAATACTGCAATATTTAGAGTAAAAATTAGGAAATGCAAACACTTTGGAACAGTTGGTATGATTACAATTCTTTCTATTTCTGTTTTCCTGTTTTTTCCCCCCTCACTTACTTGATTCTGTTCTCAAGATTTAGTGGTACTTCTTTGAATCTCTGACTTCATAATTTAACTTGTTTCCCCTTGTGATTTTTAGGCATTTAAAAAAAAAATCTCTCTTTGTTTTTTCAGAATATTATAGGGGTACACATGTTTTGGTTACATAATTTGCTTTCATGTATATTTTTTGCTTTTGCACATTTTAAGTCAAAGTTTTAAGTGTGCCCTTCACTCAGAACGTGTTCATTGCAACAGTTAGGTATGAATTTACCCACCCTCTCCTCTCCCCTCCTCCCAGCTTGATTTTCATTGATATTTCCTTTCATATGTACACATAAGTGTTGAGTGACAAGTTTCAATTGTGTTTTTTTCATCCTTATGAGACACCACTTAGAATAATGGTCTCTAGTTCCATCCAGGTTGTTACATAATCAGGGGGTCCTCAAACTTTTTAAACAGCGGGCCAGTTCACTGTCCCTCAGACCGTTGGAGGGCCAGACTGTGGGCTCTGGGCTGAGTCGGCTGCTAAGCAGGACAAGCAGTGGTGGCAAAAACACCCGGCAGGCCAGATAAATAAATGTTCTAGGCAGGATGCATGTGGCCCATGGGCCATAGTTTGAGGACGCCTGCATAAGATACTAGATCACTATTTTTTTAATGGCTGAGTAGTACTCCATGGTATGCATATGCCACATTTTGTTTATCCACTCATGTATTGATGGGCACTTGAATTGTTTCCACATTCTTGCAATTGTGAGTTGTGCTGCTATAAACATTTAGATGCAAGTGTCTTTTTAAAAATAAAATGTCTTTTTTTTTCCTCTCGGTAAAGACTGAGTAGTGGGATTCTAGATCAAATGGTGGGTCTACTTTAAGTTCTTTGACATATATCCATACTACTTTCTGTAGTGGTTGTACTAGTTTGAAGTCCACCAGCAGTATACTTGTTCCTTTCTCTCTGCATCTGTATCATTATCTGTTGTTTGGGGGCTTTTTGATAAGAGCCATTCTCATTTGAGTTAGGGGATATCTCATTGTGGCTTTGATTTGAATTTCCCTAATGATTAGGGACATTGAACATTTTTTTCATATTGTTTCTTGACCAATAGACTGTCTTTGGAAAGTTTCTGATCATGTTTTTTGCCTACTCTTTAATGGGGTTGTTTGACTTTCCTTTTCTGATTTGCTTGAGTTCTGTGCAGATTTTGGTCATCAGCTCTTTATGGGATGTATAACATGCAAATATTTTCACCCATTCTGTAGGTTGTCCATTGTATATGCCAACTGCAGTCAAGCTAAGAATCAAATCAAAGATGTGATACCTTTCACAGTAGCAACAAATAAAATAAAATACTTAGGAATATACTTAATTATGGAGGTGAAAGACTTTTATAGGGATAACTTTGAAACACTGAGGATGCAAACAAATGGAAAAACTTATCATGCTCATGGATCAGCAGAATTAACATTGTTAAAATGGCTATACTACCCAAAGTGATATACAGATTCAGTACAATATTTATTAAAATACCAATGATATTTTTTGCAGATCTAGAAAAAATAGTTCTACATTTGTGTGGAACCAGAAAAGACCCTGAATAGTCAATGCAATCTTATGTAATAGGAACGAAGCAGGAAGCATCACTTTATCAGACTTTAAGCTATATTATAAGGCTACAGTAACCAAAACAGCATGATATTGGCACAAAAACAGAGACATAGACCTATGAAATCATCCTCATATTCCCTTCTGATCTGCAACAAAGCAGACCAAAACATACATGGGGGAACGACACTATATTCAATAATAGTGCTGGGAAATCTGGATAGTCACATGTAAAAAACTGAAACAGGATCTACATCTCTTACCACTCACAAAAATTAATTCACAATAGATAAAAACCTTAAACCAAAGGCAGGAAACTATAAGAGTTGTAGAAGGAAATGTTAGAAAAACTCTGATAGACATTGGCCTTGGGAAAGAACTTATGAAGACCCCCCCCCAAAATTCAGGGCAACAAAAATAAACAAATGTGACCGTATCAGATTAAAAAGCTTCTGCATGAGTAAGGACACAATCAACAGAGCACACAGATAGCCTTTGTGATTTTGAAACATTAACCTAGTTTGTCATTAAACCATTCAAAATGTTTTTCCTTTATTCCACTTTTTGGACCCACTCTTCTGTTAACTGTGTTACAGTGGATGAGGGGTGATATAATTTGATTTCTCTACCCACAGGATCTTTGCCATTCTCCCTCTCTGGTTCCCCCTCTTCCTGTCAAATGGCAAGGAAAAATAGAAATGGGTAAGTACTATTATCATCAGGCCCACTCCTGAGTTCTCCTCCTGTGTCAATTTTGCCTTTATCAGTAGTAAATGTGTTAATTAGCTTCAAAGTCTTTCAAAGTTACAGCTTGTGTTGATGCTAATTTGGAAAACAATGATAAGATACTTTTCCCCCCACTGATTGCCTTAGCAACCACTCCATAGTTGATGCAAAATTCCAATCCATGTTGACAGGAAGGTAAGTTTAATAATACTTGTAAACAATGCTACCAAGGGTAGTGTCCTCATTTTCACTTTTGTTCCTGGGTACTGAGATCCTCACTGGGCAAAGTCCTCAGGACAGGGCAAGCTAGACTGCCGCTTTCATTCCTGAAGACCTAGGACAGCCTCTCTGTCCTTTCTCCTGAGTGAACAGAATCTGCTGGACTGGAGGGAACAGCATAAAGAAATCCATGACTATCTCCACCCTCAGAAGGCACTGACTAGATCAAACTTTTCTAGTTGCTGTCCATCAACTTTGAGAAATATCCAGAATATTTTCAAAAGATATTACTAAAGCTATATGCATCCTGGATCCCTGACTTAGGGGTGGAAACAGCCAGGTATGAGAGGCTAGTCACAAACATGCTGGTGACGTTGAGTTGCAGGCATCATGCCGGAAACTGGATCCAGCCATCCAGGGTGGGTGAGGTTGAGGCAGACACAGCCTGGGCAGAAGCATCCAGCTAGGCATGTCTGAAACATTAGTCCTGGCTGCCCTGTTGCCCTCTGCCCTCGAGGTACTGTGGGAATTATTCACTTTTAGTGCCAGGAGAGGAGGTGGATGGGGAAAGCTTCAAGGCCAAACACCCGTGCAGCTGATGCCGGGCTAGGTCCCCTTGCCAGACTTGGCTGGGCTCCCTCTCTGTTTGAGGTGGCATTGAGAAGATTGATTTCTGTTAGGCAGCCATAATAGAAGACTCGAATGGCTGCAAGGGAGGCACTTGGCTTGTGGACCCCTTGTCCAGGTGCCAGTTGCTTGAGGGCAAGCTAAGCAAGGCTTCTTGCTTTTCTGTTTTCTCTTTTCCCCTTCCCTTCTCTTTTCTCTTCCATTTTCTCTTCCCTTTAAACTCCCCATTACTGTCTCTGGGTCTAGAAACACTCCATGTGGAGAAAACTCAGACCCCCTGTTGGCTTTGGATGCAGGTGTTCTCTTGGCAGATTCTCCCAGTTGTCTCTGCCAGCTGCACACATAGGTGGAGCTTCCACAACACCATGGGGCTGGGGGCTTCCAACACTCCTCTGAGAACATTCCAGGACAATCCTCAGGCTTGTGGAAGGGAGCAGAGAGCTTGGTTACCTGGGGAGCTGAAGGGAAGTTCCTAAGAGCTCAGCTTGATTGTGACTCAGTTTACACCACTTATAGACTTCTGGGGCAAGAAGAGGGAATTTGATGTCTGGTAGATGGAGGGAGCTATTCAGGCTGGTGTTGCCAAGGCACCATGGTCAGCCCTCCCACCCCTGTCAGGAAGCTGAGGCTCCTTCTCTCGCATGCCCCCACGTGTCCTGGGAGTGCCTTCAGAGGGAGTGTTGTTTGCCAGCCCCAGCCTCCCATTAGCTTCCTAGGTATTCACAGAGGCAACGGGGTGGGAGTGGGCACAGCTGGCCAGTGGAGAGCACCTGCAGCTGTTTCCTGGCTCTCCTCCCCTATCCAAGGCTGCAAGATCTTGCTTCTTTTTGCTGCCACCAGCACTCAAGAGCAGGGCCTAGAAAGACAGGAAGCCCAACCTTCACGACAGGTGGGCGCTCTGGTGGGCTTCTGTTCTGGAGGAGTCTCTATGACATCTCTGCAGTATGGCATGGTTGAGAGAACCCTCTGGAGGCCGCTCAAGCTATTTCCTTAGCATAAGCAAGATGGCCCCCATAGAGGCAAAGACTATCCTGAGCATTGAGTTCCAGCCCACTGCCGTCACTAGTGGGTAAAGATGGGAAAATATCCAATGCACCCTGCCATGTTACCCTTCTCCCAGGTCATCCCTTAGAGGAAACGTTCTCCAAGAACATCATACTTAAAATCACAACTTAAAATTAAGAGATCACCATGTACACGAGCCCTGCCATTTCTCCAACTTCATGTCCTACATTTTCAGCGATTTGCTCCTCACTAATTGGCTTTAGTTTCCCCTGCACAATCCTCTCCTTTTTTGACATTTCTGCTTACATCCCTTAATTAAATGTGACTTCAGAGATATTCTTCCAATGTCCCTGGATGAAGGTGTGTCTGTCATCCTGCCAAAAGTCATCCTTTCTGTCACCCAGTGTCCTAGTTTCCACATAGGCTTACTTGCTATCGTTCTAAATGATCTTAGTTATTGTATTTGCTTGTTTGTTGAGGGGAGAGGGTCTGTCTTCACTAGAGTTTAACATCCATGAGGACAGGGCTCTTGTCCATCTTGCTGTGCCCTGCATGCAATGGGTACTCTGTAAAAATATGCTGAACAAATAAGTAACAGTGCTAACAGCCTTGCCTCACTGATACAGAGGCTTTCTGGGGGTCAGAGGGAAGGAAACAGTTCCCATGAGCATGCTCTGGGCATCATCCCTCTACCCTAGAGCTGCTGGGGTTGACTTCTTCTTCTCTTCCCCAGGTCCTCTCTGGGTGATGCTGATACCTGTGTTCATGCTGCTGCTATTGTGCTAAGTCACAAAGCCAAGACACAATGCAATTAACAAGTTACTCTCCAATTTAGCACACAAACTTAAATTTAAAACTTAATTCTTCACTCAAGGCAAGATAAAGGCATACCACAATACTAATGTAATAGAGAGTGAAATTACTTTGTTAATCCACAAATACCTTCTAAGGAGAGGGCTGGAAAATGAAAGACACTTTTGTTCTGCTGAATATCTGCAGGGACTCTTATCCACATCGGGAACCCAGAGCTGAAGCCACCAGCAACTGTTTCCCAGGGAGGGCAGCTGAAGGGCTTTTAAGAACTAAATGTGCAGAGATATAAGTATCTCTGCAAAGTAACCATCTCAGTCACTGCTGAGTCCTCCGTGAAGCCCACCTCACACGAAGGTGCTATGTGAAAGTATGTTTGTGTGAACAGAGTGGGCCAAGTCTCTTTGGGTCAGTATGGTATCCAGTAGAGATGTTTCAGAGGTCCATGCATAGAACTCATTGGCAGAAACAGGTTTGGGGCTAGGATTGAAGTCTCTTACATGCTGCCCAGGTGTCTTCCTCTTTAGCCCCTTAGTCCGTGCAATTCACCTGCCAGCTCTGGAGCCCTAGGCCCTTCCCTGAAGTCTCAGAGGGCTGCCCTGTCCATTTGGGGCAGACTGAGTATGCTGTGGGGTTGATGCTCCCCACCCCCGCAGCATCCAGCCAGAGTCTGGTGCATATGGGTGTATAATACCCCAACTTCCTCATCCCGTAGGTAGGATAACTCTGAGGTGTGTGCTATACCTGGGGGCATTTCCCCACAGGATTAATATCACCCATGGTAGCGATGACACAACTGTATTGACTCCTCCTTCCTTGTCTCTCTTTCTCTCTCACCTACCTGTGTTTCTTTTACTTCCTGTCTTAGGTAGGTCCCTAGAAGTAGAGCCTGAGACAGGGTCAAGTGATTTCATGGGGAAGGGCTCTCAGGAAAGAGGAGAGGGGGCTCCAGCATGGAGCAGGAGAAGGAGCTGAGCAAGGATGAGGTCTTGGCTGGAGATTAGCTTCGGTCTGATCCCTTGGGGAGCTCCCGAAGCTGAAAGCATTCATCCCTTCTTGAGTCAAGGGTACAGGGCTTTTGAGGCACCAGTTTGCTTAGATAGCTCCTTAGGTTTGCCCTACAGGTAGAGGTGTGTGTGTGGGGTGTTGGTATAACTTTGAAGCAGAGCTAGTGCTCATTTGGCTAAAGGCAATTCTCCAGAGAGGAGGTCAGCTGTGTGGTGCTAGCTGCCAACGCTCAGAACTGGAGGATGGTGTACCTGTGGTAAAGGGCACTCCAGTGGTCCTGCAGGATTGAGTACACCTCCAGATAAATTTGCATTCTAATCCCTTTCAGGGTCTGATTCTATTCTGGGGTATAGAATGGGAGACAGATATATCCAGATCTCCAGAAGGGAAGCCTCAGATTTCTTGACATTATATCCAAGTTTCTATCTGTCCATCTGGTTCTGAGGATTATTTTGGACAACTTATGGAGTTATCCCTCACTCTCCATCATTCATTTGCTGTGCAATGGTAACTCTCCTTTTCTGCCTCCCCATTCTCACTGTCATTCAGCCATGGATGTGGGGCTTTCTGCCTCCCTATATCCCTACATCCCTCCTCTTCCCTGCATCATGTCTACACACTAAACACTAATAGCTGACGTGGTAAAAATCCAGGTATTCCCAGTCTGGCCAGCTGCTTCCTCAGCAAGCTGCCTTCCTACCTATTAACCCAGGGGCAGAGATCTCTATGGTGTGCAGGACGCGGCCTCTGACTCACCTTCCCTGCATGGTAGCCTTGCCCCTCTGGGATGCCCTGCACCACTAACCACCTCTGTGGGGCCGGGACACCCACTTAACTCTTGCCAAGTCCCAGCCTCAGAAAGCCAGATTCTATTTCCAATAGTTCCAGTCAGCAGCTCCTTCTGGGAAAGTTCTGTCCAATAGAAATATAATACAAGTCACATATTTTCTAATAATCACACTCAAAAGATAGAATAAAACAAGTGAAATGGAAAAATAGAATAAAAATCAATATAGAAATTATCAATAAGATATTTTATTTTTTTCATAAGTTCTTGACATCTGGCCTGTATTTTATACTGATGGCATACTACGGTTTGCACAGCTACATCCCGAGTGCTGGGCAGCTTAGTGTGGCTGATGGCTGCCGTGTTGGAGAACTCCATTCTAGAGAACCTCTGCTAGACTTGGCTTTGTTGGCATGGTCCGACCATGAGGTCTAGGCTGGATTGGAAGCACATGCATAGGAGCCCTGGTGTTCTTTTTTTTTTTAATTAAATGATAGCTGTATACATTAATGCAAACATGGGGTACAGTGTAGTGTTTTCATATACAATTTGAAATATTTTCATCAAACTGGGTAGAGTGCCATGGCATCCCAGCTCACAGCAACCTCCAACTCCTGGGCTCAAGTGAGTCTCCTGCCTCAGCCTCCCAAGTAGTTGGGACCACAGGCGCCCACCACAACGCCCGGTCATTTTTTGGTTGCAGCCATCATTGTTGTTTGGCGGGCCAGGTCTGGGGATTCGAACCCGCCACCTTAGGTATACGTACGTGGCTGGCGCCTTAGCTGCTTGAGCCACAGGCACCGAGCCAAGCCCTGGTGTTCTTGATGACACATGTAGGGCAGCTGGGTGGGGGCTGAGGTGTTACGATAGACAGGGGTGGTGTAGTTCCAGAACTCCTGGTCCAACGGGGAATTTCCAGAGTTGGAGGCCATAGAAGCAGGGCAGTTTCTGATGCTGGAGGTTGTCAAGAGGTGGTAAAGATATGACCCTTGCCTGAGGTGCTAGAGAAAAGCTGAGGCTTCTGTTAAAGCCTCTGAAACCTAGCAAGAATTGGGGTAAATGGACAAGCTGTTGAACTGAGGCTGACTCCATTTGGGGATCCAGGACTGCCTCATTCAGATGAGGTGAGATCAAAGCCAACGGTGCCTGTCTGTGGCTCAGTGTTTAAATATTAGGAAAATCAACCATTCTTAATGCTAATTTTTCAAAAGGGAAATTTCAAAAGGCAAGAAGTGACAAACACAAATTTAACCAGCATGCTTTCTATTGCACTATTGAGTCCTCCCGGAAGGTGTTAAAAAAGATGCACATTTTCCATTGACCTCCTTGGAAAACACTTGTGGATTTTACCATTAATAAGTCCCTTTTGGTTCTCACTCTCCAATTACTTGTGTGATCACCTAACAGTGTTTTGATCTGGACTGTATTTCTTATTTTAATGATTAGCATTTCATACCTAGACACTTTGTGAAATGTAAGATAAATTGCCTTTCTTTCTTCCCCTTGATCAGCCACACGTAGCACTCCATAAAGAAAATGATCATATTTTTTACTCTCCAATGCCTATTACGTGGCTTCTGAGCAGAATATACACTTACCTCATTTTTCAGATGGGTAAACCAGGCCTTCAGCAAGTACTGAACTTGTTTAATTGACTCACTTAAAAAAATAGAATTCCCGAGTATTTGCTAGATAATAATATCTAGAAATAGTATCATGGTTTCTAAGTTTCACTTTTCATGAAATTCAATCTTTGAAATGATCAAATTTTCTAAAAAGAGACTTATTTACAATTCACCACTGTACTTCAGATTCTGAAACACTGTATGCACTCAAATATTTTTGAATGAATACATGAATTGTATCATCTCTTCATTTAGTTCTATTTGGGATGGTCAAATTGCTTTTTGGGGGAGTAACTTTGTTATGGTAAATATATACAAAATAATGACTATAAGGTACACATATATACATGTAATTTGAATATTAATTATAAAGCGAACACCCAAATACCTGCCACTCAACTAAATACTACCTTAGGAGCATCTTGTGTGACCCTTCCCAATTGTCAAGCAGTCATTCATTCATTTTTGCCCCAGTATATAAATGTGCCATGGTTTATTTTATGTCTTTCTATTATATAATAATGGGCATTTAGAGTATGTCTCCTTCTTGTGAATTGAGGGCTCATGAGCTTTCTTGTGTACATCCCTTGCATGCCTGTGCAGCACTGCTAAGGTATAGCTAGCCAGGAAACTGCTGTGTCTTAGGGTATAATGGTGACTACTAGTTGTCCACCAATACCCATTTCCCCTTCTTCACACGTGGGTGTTCAGCTAGACCACATTCCCCAGCCTCCCTCTTGGCAGATGTGGCTGCACGACTGCATTCTCACTGGTGGAATATCTAAGCGGCTTTCCGTTCTGCTGCTTTAGGATAAGAGCCGTCTAGCAGTGGCAGAACCTCCTCCATGCTTTCTTCTCTTTTCCACTAGACAAAACTCAAATGCGGTAGTGGCCCAACTTCCACTTCGCTGAATATGACTTAGAAAGAACCAAGTACCCGAATGACCAGGAGGATCAAAGCCGTCTCACTAATCAAACTGGAAACTTTGGAACTGGTAAGTAAGAGAAATAAACTTCTTTACCTTTAAGCCATTTTATTGTTAACATCTTCATTACGGCAGCCTGTACTTTAATTAATACAGAGGAAAGCACATGGAAAACTTCACTGAGTGCTGCCACTCTCGTGTGAAACACTCGAACCAGTTTTCACCCCCACCAGCATTTCATGACAGCTCTGTTGCTCTCTGGCCTACACACCCCAGCTATTGTCTGACTTGATTATTTTTGCCTGTCCGTGGGGGAGAAGCATTATCTGCATGTTGTTTTCATTCGCAAATGAGGTTGTGTGACTTTTCAGATATTGTTAGGTAATTCATATTTCTTTTTATTGGAAATGTCTATTTGAATCTTTTGTCCCCTTTCTAATATTGGGTACTTTTTTGTGGTCAAATATATATAACATAAAATTTACATTTTACTCATTTTAAGCGTACAGTTCAGTGCCATTAAGTATAGTCACAATGTTGCCCAACCATCACCATTTCATCACCCCAGCAGAAACTCTGTACTCATTAAACGGTAACTTCTATTCCTCTTCCAGGCCCCAGTAACCTCTGATCTACTTGCTTTCTCTGAGAATTTGGCTACTCTAGATATTTCATGTATGTGGAATCATACATATTTGTCTTCTTGTATGTGGCTTACAAATGAAAATGTCTCACAAATCTGCATGGCATCTTTGTGCAGGGACCATACTATTCTCTGCATAGTCCCAATTTTAATATATGTACCATCCAAGTGAGCACTTGAACACTTTTTTTTTTATAGTTGGGGATTCATTGAGGATATAAGAAACCAGGTTACACTGATTGCATTTGTTAGGTAAGTCCTTCTTACAAATTGTGTCTTGCCCCCCAAAGGTGTGGCACACACCAAGACCCCACCCACTCCCTCCTTTCTCTCTCTGCTCTCCCCTTCCCCCACCCCCGCCATGTCATTAATTGTCCTCATATCAAAACTGAGTACATAGGATTCATGCTTCTCCATTCTTGTGATGCTTTCTGAGAATAATGTTTTCCACTTCCATCTAGGTTAATACAAAGGCTGTAAAGTCTCCATTTTTTTTAATGGCTGAATAGTACTCCATGGTATACATATACCACAGCTTGTTAATCCATTCCTGGGTTGGTGGGCATTTAGGCTGTTTCCACATTTTGGTGATTGTAAATTGAGCTGCAGTAAACAGTCTGGCAAGTGTCCTTCTGATAAAAGGATTTTTTTCCCTTCTGGGCAGATGCCCAGTAATGGGACTGCAGGATCACTTGAGCACTTTTTAAACATTTACTTCATATTGGTTTGTGGAAGTTCTTTATATAGTCTAAGTACTAATACTTTTTTTTTTGATTTAGGTTGTAAATATTTTTCTATTAGTATGTGGCTTAACTGTGTTTATGGTGTCATTTTGCACCAACATTTTTAATTTTATGTAGGCAAGTGTATCTATATTTCCCTTTGTAGTGTGTGCTTTTTCTGTTTTTTTTTTTTTCGAAATCCTCTTTCCCACAGCCTACTTTATTAAGATATTCTCCTGTATTTTCTTCAACAATATCTTCAAGTTTTGTTTGTAATATATGTTTTTAATCTACCTGGAGTTAATATTTGGTGTGAGGTAAAGAAAAAATCTAATTTAGTTTTCAAATTATCTTAGCAACATTTATTAATTTGTCCTTTCTGGCCACTTTGTGATGCTTCTCCCCTTTGGCATAGATTTTCCATATACACACTGGTCTTAAATCCCTATGTCAATTCCACATTTAATTACGGCAGTTTTGATAGCTGGTAAGACAAGGTCCAACATTCCGTTGGTTTTCAAAATTGGCTTGGTTATTCTTTCCTTTTGCTTTTGAATTTTAGGGACACGTTACTGATTTCTCCCAAAATATTGTGGGGTTTGGGGGGTACCTTTATGGAATTTATAGTTAAAATTGAGGAGATACGCATGAGATTTCTCACCCAAAAGCATAATCTATCGCCACAATTACTTGCACCTTTAATTTAATATTTTATAATTTTTTTCTATACATGTCTTTTATTTTCATCTTTTTGAAATTTTGGGTTTAACATGAGGGTACTTACGATTAGTTTACATTATTTGCCGTTGTATAGTGAAGTCCTAGTTGCAGCTGAGTCCTTCTCCCGGGAGGTTTGCCACATACCCCTACACTGTACCTGTGAGGTGGGAGCTTACCGAGCTCTCTCCCCCTGCTTGAATTTCACTGTGTTTTCCTCTCCTGTGGGCCTGTAGTTGTTCATCTACTACTTTCAAATTAGTATTGAGTATATGGGATGCTAGCTTTTCCATTCTTGAGATACTTGACCAAGGAGAATATTCTTCAGCTCCATCCAGGTAAAAACAAATGATGTAAAGTTTCCATCTTTTCTAATGGCTGAACAGTATTTCATGGTGTATATATATATATATATATATATCACAGTTTATTAATCCATTCATAAGCTGATGGGCACTTCAGTTGTTTCCAGATCTTTGTGATTATGAATTGAGCTGCTACAAACAGTTGAGGTCAAATGTCCTTATGATAAAATGATTTATTTCTTCTGGGTAGATATCTAGTGATGGGATTGCAAGATCAAATGGAAAGTCTACTTTTAGCTTTTCGAGGGTTCTCCATACTTCTTTCCAAAAAGGCTGTGTTAGTTTGCAATCCCACTATCAGTTCTTGTCTCTCCGCACCCACACTGGCATCGGCAGCTTTTGGACTTTGTGAATGGCCAACAGACACATGAAAAAAAATGCTCATTGTCCCTAATCATCAGAGAAATGCAAATCAAAACCTCCTTGAGATATCACCTAACCCCAGTGAGGATAGCCTGTATCATATAGGACTTTTAAAGGTTTCTTTTAATTTGTTCTAAGATTCTTTTTTTAAATTTCAGATTAATATGAGGGTATGAGCAATTTGGTTACAATGCTTGCATTTGTTAGGTAAAGCCCCTAAGTTGTAGTTGTGTCCCTCACCCGGGAGGTGCACCATATACCCTTATATTGTGCCTATTAAGTGGGAGAACACCGATTCCTCTCCCTCCTCCCCTCTCTCCTCTCTTGCTGCCCCTCCCCCCAACATGAATTGAATTGAGTTTTTCTCTTGTGTGGGCATGTATTAGTTCGTCTAATGGCTTCATATGAGTATTGAGTACATTGGATATTTGCTGTTCTAAGACTCTTTAAAGCTTTTATTGTTATTAAAAATGATGTATTACTAAGAATGAATTAATCTTATTTGTTGTTGATGTTTACGAAACCAACATATTTTTATATTTTGACTTGTAACAAGTAAACTTGCTCTGGTGTTTGGCCCAGGGGTTTATCTGCGCAGTCTCTTGGGTTTTCTATATAAATAATCTTACCGTGTGTGACTTTACACTATTTTCTTCCTTTCTTTTCTCCTCTTATAGCGTTCACTTCTTCTTTATGTCTTATAGTGCTAGATAGGACCTGCAGTAAAATGGTAAATAGAAACAAGAAGGTTTGTGGATTTGTAGTCTAATAAGAGAATACTTCTGAGGTTTCACCATTACATGTAATGTTTTTCTCTGGGGTTTTGGTAGTTATTGTGACTCAAAATAAGAGAGTTCCTTCCTATTTCTCCTTTGTTAAATATTTTCATATGGTGAAAAAGTTCTGAATTTTTATCAAATGTTGTCTGTGTCCACTGAGATGTCTGTCTCCATCTGATATATGCTTTATCTTTTATTAAAAGATAAAGGGATGAATAGATTTCTCTGAAATTAGACCATTTTTTAAATCCTGGGACAATCCCAACAAGGTTATATCAGATTCTTAACATGGTTTGGGTAATATAGCCTTGAGTATTTGGAGGAGAGGCCCAAAGTTTAGACAACGTTGTTTCCTCTTTTGGTGGGTAGATTTTTAATTATTGAATTGATTCTTTTAAGATAAATAATCAACTCAAATATTTAAATTTTTATTATGAATCAAGTTTGATATGCTGTATTTTCTTTTTGAGAAACATTCCTATTTTATCCAGGTACTTTCCAGTATTTTCCAATGTTTTAAAGCTCCATTCTGTACACGTGCCCCCTTCTCATCCCTAACACTGACTGGTTTTGTTTGTCCCATTATACACCCTACCTTACCTCTTTCAAACAAGCCCAATCCTGTTAAAGGCTTTTTCCTATATTATCAGTTTCTTTTGTTCAGAGACTGAGTTTTGGGATGTGAAGGCCTTGTTGATCATTTCTTTATTTTCCATTCCTATAATTTTATGTATTTATTCTTGTATTTTGTTTCTTTCCCTGGAGTTAGTCTCAGTTTTATTGCCTTTTTTTTTTAGGTTGTTGAGTTAATTGCTTAACTTGCCAGCTTTCTTCTATTCTAATATTTTACTCTAATATTCCAATATAAGGTATACTTTTTTCTTTTTTTTTGAGACAGAGCCTCAAACCGTCCTCCTGGGTAGGGTGCTGTGACATCACAGCTCACAGCAACCTCCAACTCCTGGGCTCAAGCAAGTCTCCTGCCTCAGCCTCCCAAGCAGCTGGGACTACAGGTGCTCACCACAGCACCTGGCTATTTTTTGGTTGTAGCTGTCATTGTTGTTTTGGCGGGCCCGGGCTGAATTCGAACCCGCCACCTTAGGTGTATGACTGGTGCCTTAGCCACTTGAGCCACAGGCACCGAGCTTACTTTTTTCTTTTGATAGGACTTTATTTATTTTTTAAAATATGGAACTCTTCACAAATTTGCGTATCATCCTTGTGCGGGGGCCATGCTAATCTTCTCTGCATCATTCCAATTTTAGTTTATGTGCTGCTGAGCTGAGCACTAGATACCACTTTAAATGCATGCCAAAGTTTTGAAAGGTAGTGTTATAATTATCATCCAATTTTAAATATTTTTAAGTTCCCATTATGATTCCATATTTAAATGCTATTTAAAGTGTGTTTCAAGGTTTCTTTTGTTGATTTCTAATTGACCTCGAATTGAGGTCAGAGAATGTGACCTATATGACAAATTAAGGGTCTTTGTTGAGCTTAGCTTTGTGCTCTGATAAGTAGTCAGTTTTTGCAATTGTTCTACATGAACTTGAGAATAATTTGTAATTGCTAGTGATTGGATAGGGTTCTCTACTCATACACCTACTAAATTAAGCTGGCTAGTTATACTTCCCAATCTTCCATTTACTTAATATTTTTCATCTGCCTGACCTATTAATAACAAAATGAGGTAAGTTAAAAATCTCTGTCTCTGATGACAGAATTGTCAATTTCTCCTTGAATTCTGCCTTTTTTTCTGTATATAATTGAGGCTATGCCTTAGGTACAAAAAAATTCAGAATTTGTATCTTCTTTCCCAAAGAATTATTCCTTTTATTATTATTGAGAAATCTTTATTACTCTTTCCTTAATTTTTATTATGTCTGGTATTAATCTCTTTCCTTAATGCTCTTTCCTTAATTTTTATTACATCTGGTATTAATCTAACTATACCAGTTCTTAAAAAATAATTTTTGCTTGGTGTATTTTTTTTCCCATTTATTTTGAAGATGTGTGAGTCACTATGTTTTGGGGTATATTTCTTCTAACAGTATATAATTGGGTATTTTTCTTAACCAACCCAATATTTGTCTTTTAAATAATTAATTTATTTTATTTATGTTTATCCTGGTTGTTCATATATTTGAATTTATTTCCTTTATCTTATTTTGTGCTTTATCTATATTATACTCTTTTTTCTTTTCTACTTTGTATTGTATTGATTAATTTTCATTATTCCTCTTTTTTTCATTGTTTATCTGGAAATGGTCACCCTTGACATTTTAAAGCATAATTGGCTTGATAACATCTAAAATCATTCAATCTTTCTGCTTGCTTTCAGAATAGTAACAGGATTTTAGAAAGCTTTTAAAATTGTAACTACCATCTTCAATGCCATTCTTCTTCAATGTATTAGTGTTACCTTTCTAAACCTTAATGTTTTACTCACATTTTTGCCATTCTTTTACTTGTACTTCCTTCTTTTCTCTTACTTTGCTCTTGATTTTATTTTCCTGATTCCCGAAATAGTTCCTTTAGTACATCTCCTAGAAATATGTCTTGGTGGTAAATTCCCTTGGTCTTGCTTGAAGATACCTTTTTAGTTTTGGTCTCAGTTATAAATAAAAATTTAGCTAGATAGAACATTTTAAGTTATATATAATTTTAGAATTTAACATCTTATATATAATTTTATTTTCTTTCTGTACTTAACAGTTTGCTGCTGAGATGCCTAATTGTCATTCTTGCAAGTTGTCATTTCTCTCTGATTTATTTTATTTTTATTTATTTAATTAATTATCATTATTATTTTTAATGAATCATAGCTGTGTACATTAATGCTCTCATGGGGTACAGTGTGTTGTTTCTATACACGGTTTTAAATACTTTCATCCAATTGGTTAGCATAGCCTTCTTGTCATTTTCTTAGTTGTTAGAAGGATTCACATGTACCCTTATAGGATAAATCATAGGAGTGATCCCACCAGTCACCCTCCCTCCACCCATCCTCTCTGTTCCCCTCGTCTCCCATTTCCCCCTATTCTTGGGCTAAAATTGGGTTATAGTTTTCCTATGGTAGCTAGAGTTTTTCTTTCTGTCTTTGGTGTCCTGAAGTTGTATTATGATTTGTCTGGTCAAGGATATTTGTTGTTTATTTTCTTAGGAGTTCTTAAATCTGTGCTTCCTGGATCTGAATAATTAATTTCTTCACTAGTTCTAGAAATTTATCTGCCATTGTCTCTTGAATATTTCTCACCTTGTTCCTTTTATGTATTTAAAAATTATGACAGCTTTCTCTTTGCATCACACATTTTCCAACCTCCTTTAATATTTTACATCTCTTTGCTTTTCTATGCTACATTATAGTTAATTTTTCAAATCTAACTGAAAGTTCAGTAAGCCTCTCTTTCACTATGGTTAGTCACTTAAACCCATCCATTTAGTTTTTAATTTCAATGTCTATTTAAAACTTTTCCTATTCTATGTGGATCTCTCTGAAATCTACAGATTTTTGTAGCGTCTTCCTTTATTATTTTAAATATTACTATTTAAGAATATTTCTTATAGAGTTTTATAATAGGGGTATAATTTATTTTGTCTAGTGGATTTTTCCATAACAGTGTAATCGTGCGTCCTATGATTTTGTTTTGTGACTTTATATTTGTTAGACCTTAACCTATGGGAATTGTGTGGAGATTGTGTGCTTTTTGCATTTTCTTCCACTTAATGTTCCAGGGCTGTTATCTATTAATACACATATTTTTTTCAGTTGAATTCTTGGTAAGGAAGATCTGAGATCATACAAGTAGAGTAAATCTGAACTCCAAATCCATGTGAATGAAGATCTAAGATAAGAATTCTTAGGGGAGATTATTTTCTTTCATATCATGAGCCCAGGCTAAGAAAGGTAAGCTTCCTTATTCTCCTATGACACAGTGAGTAAACTTTTTGCTTAGTTCATTCTTTCAATAAAGGTGTTGCCATTTAAGGCCTCAGATACATGCAGTAATTTTTAAATTTTTTTAATTAATTCATAAACATATAGATCATGTATACATCAATGCCCTTTATAGGGTACAATGTGCTGATTTTATGCACAATTAGGAATGCTTACATCAAACTAGTTAATATAGCCTTCACCTCATTTACTTAATTGTTAAGACATTTATACTCTATGCTTAATAGATTTGACATGCACCCCCTTGCAATAAGGATGCCCAGTTTTATGTGAATTTCTGATGAACAGTATGTCCCATGCAATATTTTTATGTTAAAAAAAATCCATCGTCTGTCTG